>DVXP01004395.1:0-10401 GCA_018235645.1 Junonia grisea
CCGATCCTACACAGGTACTCTCCAAAGCAACCGTGACCGGTCAGTACCTGTGTAAGTCGGAAGGTGACTCGTCGCTTTCGCCGCAACGCAAAACGACTTAACAATGATTTCTTGATTTATTACGAGATGGGAATCAAGACACATTTTTTGCATTGCAACTTTGTCGCAAAAATTTACAGCTACAACAGTTTGACTTTTGTATATCAAAATTTCAACTCTGCCGGTATTGCTCTCGCAGCCTCAATTATGGTTTTCATATTGACATTTTCTCACCTTGTAAATAGCCCACTCTATGTCTCTTCCAGCACCCCAAAGTTTCTCTTGAGCTATACCCAATTGAGCTAGCCTAAATATCTCCGATTCAGATAAGCATGGAGTATTCCTCTCAGATTCAGGAACGTTTTCTATCGTAACACCGTCACCGCTTGTTGTGATCTTGTGATTCTTAGAACCTAATAGAATTTGTGCTATTGAGAGTGTGCCGTCCATCGCGCGTTTCACAATAATCGTGTCTGGCTCCACGGATCCTGACACTACACTCTAGGAAAAAGAAGAATTATAAATGTTAAAACTGGAAAAATAATTAATATCACGAGTAGACCAAAAATTTTGTTTTCTTAGAAAACTTTCTGAAACTTTTGAAAATTAGTAATTATATTAATTTATATGTGCTCTTTTCGAATTTCTACTATGATACCATCTGTGCTACTCTCACTACAATACGGGAAAAATGGCGCTGAAAAACAGTTATTTGATAATATCTTTTTTTACTGCATAACAAAGTATAGAGAAAGTTTATCAACTGTCGATATAGTTTCAAAAGTTCACGTATAAATTATGTTTGATTCACACATAGGGAGAAAGATTTTCAAGGATATAAAGGTGGTAATGTATTTCATGACTGGCAACTCCATACCTCTCCCAGGCCGTAGTTGGCGGTGAGGAGCAGGCGCGTGGGGTCGCCGGCGTGCGGGTGCGCGGAGAACAGCACGCCGGCCGCGCGCGGCGCCACCAGCGCCTGCACCACCACGCCGCCGGCACACAGGCACTCTTGACCGTTCTGTCTGTTAACAATGTACCCCCCAGTTTTAACACTAAACCTACTGGCAATTTTAGTCCGAATATTCCCACTAAGCTAATAGAGCACAAATTAAAATTTTCTTGGAAAATAGCATAAATAGCTAAAAGTAAAAAAAGAGGGACTATGAGGGAGGGAGGGAGGGATATGATTCATGTGATATACATGTCGCAGTCATCTTGTTGAATCCGCTATCCAATTGAATGACTAGGCCGAACGTTCGGCACTAAACGTCCAACCAATTAGCTGATTGAAACATAGCTCTTTCAATAGAGCAGACGTAATCAGTCATGTTATTGTAATTTAATTTTGTAGTCGTTTTTGAGTAAGACGTAAAAATGTTTTATAATGAGTAAATTTCGCCTAAAACATGATACATACTCCTGTTAAACTATTTTTAAGCAAAACCGAATCAGTAATCCCGACTCTTTGCTGTACTTGTCTGTCACACCTCTAGAGTGTTTTTGTAAGCCGGAGGTGCGGAGGGGTTTCAACAAGATGACTGCGACATACATATTGTAAGAATTGATACATAGTTTGATAACTTTGTTACAGAGTTTTAAAATGTGTAAGTTATAGAGAAGTTTGAAAACGGTCAATTTGACCACTGTTGATAGGTTTAGTGCTAAAAGCTAGCTGCTTGCTTGTATGCAGGTTACCCGAGATGGTTGTTTTGTTTTTTAACAAAACATTGGACTACTTCTGCAGCGCTAAATTGCGCAATATAAATGCTATTTGTACATAAGTAAAGCTAAGGATTATCTAACATATCACTGTGATGTAATTCACGTAATAAATAAAATAACGTCCACCTTGGATACGGCTACAGAAATACCAAAATATGATTCACCAGATCTCGGAATTGTTGAACATTGTAGCTTAGAGACAGATTCTAAAATAAAAAGTAACAGGCAAGTCTATCGATATTAATAAGAACTGTGTTTGACCTGCGATAGTAAGCGCTGGTAAACGCAAACATGGAGGCCCAGCACTTCTGCACGGCTCGCAGGACGTCCTCATCGCTCACACATCCGAGCACCGTCTCGTTCTGTCCGGCGGCTGATAGCGCCTCGCTGTCTTCACCCACGGCTGTAAAGATTAATAATAATTAGTTTTAAAAAGTATCAAATACGATATTTCCAGTGCTAATTACATAAGAACGGCCAACAAAATTATATAAGTAATGTTTCAATTAAAGAATGTTATAACAAAATTACGACCCAACGTGTTTTGTTTTAGCGCAAAAAAATACTGCCAAAAATGCATTAAAATGCGATAGCGAAAATTTTGCAATAACAACTCGTCAGGTATAAAAGCAACTAGAAGCAAGCAATAAATACTTAATACTGTTTGTGATACGAATTAGCTTAGAACGATCATAATACCCGAAGATCTTACTGCAAATCTTAATTGATCTCCAAGATTTTGGATGGCAGCTTTCTTCTTCAATTCGCTAAGATGGGCCACTATAGCGCTTTTTATTTCTTCAACTATTGCCGTCGAAAGGAATAAGTTATATGCTCTAGAAATAAAGAAAGACAAATATAACAATTTCATCAAAATCAAAAGGACTCAAAATAATTCCGTATCGGCCCTTACAACTGTTTATGAAATTTTTATTATTGGAAAGTTCCTTTAAGCTTGCAAAAGTAAATATAGGTAATAATTCAGTTTATTTTTTTAATATACTTACTTTTCACATTTTGCTTTAAATTTGGCTTCCTCGTAATTGTCATTATCAGCTTCAATTTCTTTAATAGCTTCCCTCAAAATAGTATTGACTTCTAAATGTTTGCTCAACGCTTTAGTTGTTATGCAAAATCCTGGTGGGACACGGTATCCCTAAAAATAATTATATTTTTACGAGTTAATTCGTAAAAAATTGTGAACAACAATTTTCAGAGGTTGATAAAAATTTTTTGAAGAGTGGTTAATGGTTGTACCATTTTCTTTATTTTACCAAATTTCCTTCAACTAATAACTATAAATATTTTGAAATGATTAGGGAAAAGTCAGTGGCGTAACTACAAGGTTCCAGCGGTCGCTAAAAGTCACAAACCCAGACCCTGGGCGGGCCCAATTCTGGCGGGCCTCATCTGCCATGGGCTCCCAATGCCGAAATCAGGCCACTATGAATAATATTACCTGTTCTTCCTGCACCGAGGATAGCAGTGCGAGAGAGGCGCCCTTGCCTCCTACATGATTAGTACAAAAAGCGGCACGGTCTTCGAATGGCACGCAGTACCCAACATCACCAGCCTCTTTCTCGCTTAGCCACTTCAACACGGGAAGTGGTGTGATTCCGACCAAGGAATTACCACCTGAAATCATTCATTTTCATATCTTAACAACATTTTCATAAGTTTTAAAATAATAGCGATACGTAAGTCTCACTAAAAATATTTTTCAATTTTTAAACTTTCAGGTCAGGGATTTCTCATTTTCATTGTTTATTTTCATCAATTAATCTCTCTTTTTTAAGGTGATTTATTGGATACGTAATTGTAAATATAGATTTTTGTGGTTTTCAGGCTCAAAGACTTCACAGTATATCAATGTATTTCTCACGATTAACAGTCATTAACGATGTGCACCTATACCTAATCATGAAATTGTTCTATACCTACCTAATGTATCATATCCCAGTGCAATCACGCCAGTACCATGTTCATCATCGATACTGACATTGGCGGTGCGGTACACGATCTCATGCTGATCCGGACCCGAGAGCAACCGACCTCCTTCCTGGTTGATACGAAGAATTACTTTCAAGGTACGATTGTTTGCAGCTGAAAATATAATTAATATTAAAATAAGGACAAGAACAACTATGGGTTACGATAAATTGACGACATATTGACGATAATGTATTACTATAATAATATTAAAAGTTGCGACTTACTGCTCACGTTAATTGTGTAAGTGTTAGGTATTCCGTTGGCATTTTCACAAAAATCGGACATAACCAAATCCGACGAAGTGATGGGTTTTACCATATAATTCGGAAATCTCACGGTTCCTGAAATACATCTGTGGAAATAAACTATAACTTAGCCTAATATAGCCATAAAAACAAAATTATTAGTTGAAGTAAAGTTAAAAGATTCTTACTGCGTAAAATCTTTATAGTAGGAAACTCCTCGAATTTGAACAGCAGTTCCGTCACGAGCTGCTGCAGTCACCGTGACCGTACGTCTGATTTCTTTGTAACCTGGGGCCCAACTTCTCTCCCTCACACCTCTTACACGAAGGTATTCGCTTCTATCAATTACTCCATCAGCATCAAAGGACTGAAAACGCCCTTGCACTGCACCCCATTGCATCCAACTACCAGATCCCTTACCGCAATTTTTTCTATGAAGAAGAAAAACATATTTTCTACAACGCTAATACTTTATGAATAAGTATATCATGTATTATACATAATTATGCATTACACGTAAGCGTTACTTGTCTTGGACATAAAGTGAATACAACTATAATATTAAATAAAGGAACACATTTATAAGACTTAATTAATCAATCATAACTAAAATCTGTCCTTACAGCAATTGCCACCAATTTCCATCTCTCCATGGCTCCAAAGCCAAAGTTTCCGCTGCGAGTTGGTTGCTCCAATCTTTTGGATGTTGCACAACGCTTGTTGCAGACTTCCACCTAAGATTAAGAAACAATACGACATGGTTTATAAATTATATGAACCACAATCATTACGCAATGGAAACGAGGAAAGTGATTTTAGAATCGTAAAAACTTGAAACGAAAGCCGACACTTACAATAGATTAAATTTAACATGTTGCGCCTTGTCATCGTCTATACACCTAAGAAGTCCATTAAATGTAATTCTCAGGCGCTCCGTATGTTCCGTTACTTGTATTTTTAGCCCACCGGCGCTCCAGCCTCCGTCTGTATGAGCCCATTCACTGACTGCTGTTTGTGGGTGATCTGTACCAGTAACAAAAATAAGTGAACCAATAACAACGTATGAAATTCTGAGAGAAGCGATAAGATAGGTACAGCAACACAATTCAAAAAATGAGTGGTCAATTCCATGACAATGCATTAGAAACCAAGAGGAAACCAAGCCACCAATCATTCAGACCTGACCTGAAAAATCAGGTCAAAAGAAGGCTTTTTGGTGAAGTCTGACATCTGCGCAAGCGGAGCCGTGGAAAAAAGACAATTCATGATATAATTTGATAAGTCCAAAACTTATACTCACGTAGCAATTTATATGAGGTTCCATCTGCTAGTTTAATATGAACTACGACTTCTGCGATCGGTTTTCGGCTACAAAGTTTTCGTATTCCTAACAGGATCACAGACCCGTCTGGCGCAGAAGCGTTTATAGAAATGCCGTCCCAACCCTCAGGTTGGTCTCGTCGAGGAGTTTCAACCAACTGCTTCACTGGTAGCTGCGCCTTCCAACGCCCTACAGCGTACCGCGCCAAGATTAACTTTAAGGGAAAATTCCATCCTAGAAATAAGAATAGTTTCATTAAGTTTGCATATAGGTAAGTAAAAAAATGTAATGATTGACGCATTTATGAAATTTCGTCCACCAATCTAAAGGTAACAAGAATGGTGGACAAAGTTGTTTAAAGGATAAAAAGTAGTTACACTCAAATTTTTATTATTATTATTATATTTGTTTATGTTAATCGAATGTTATTTATAACTTTTATAAAAATGAGTACCAAAATATTTTCTATGTAACACAAACAAACAAGTTTTGTGAATGAAATGTTTCTCACGGTCACGATGTGATATTAAATTTAATATTTAATACCGTGACGAAAATTAGTTTAAAGACAGGATGAAAACTATATAAATGTCTGAAATTTTATAATTTTATAAATCATTTTAAACATAACAAATAAATTACGAATCAAATCGTATAAATTCAAAAATATGCAGTAATGATTTAGGTAAAATTAAAATCACTGTTACACGATAAATCTAATTCCATATCTATCTATTTAAAACACCTGTTTAATACACTATAATCTCTATTACGAAACTAAAGCGATTACAGAGATAAATAAAAAACTAACTCACCCGGTTCTCGATAGAATCCTCTTTTAGTTGAAGATTTTCTTATAAATATTAAGTAGAGTACCACAGCGACAGTAAACAAGCCGGTTTGAAGTAATACATCGATTAAATCCATTTGAGTGACCGATATGTACCAACGAACGTATTTTATCTCCTTGAAGGTTAATTTAAACCCGCTCCGTGATTACAAATTGATTGTACACAACTACGCAGCGACGGTATGTGATTTATAATGATTGTTGATCGCACGCGGACAAACAGATATCAACTTTTTTGTCTATCAGTTACTTTGTAAAATTAGTCTGTAAGATAAATAAAAATATTTGATGCATATCTTGTTTCCATGTGTTTATAGCTACGTTTTTAGATAATAGTTATTAGGTCCAAAGAAATTGACATCGGCCGAAATTTTTCGTACCCATACACTAATCAACATACATATCTATTAAACTCAAAAATCGGTATGTTTAATTCAAATGGGCTATAAAAGCACTTTGAATCGCCAATTTACATGGATACCTTTTTATTATATACCTACTTGTTATAATTGGCAAAAGAAGTCTTTAAGTCCCATCAATTAGGTAAGTAGAACTCTATTTAGAGTTTTGGCGAGTATTTTTTAAATGATGTCGTGTGTTTTAAATTTAGACGACAGTGTAGTCTAAATTTAAAAATACCTAAATCTTTAAGTCTCCAGAGTGTGAAACAATGGATTAAGACCGAAAGGTCTTTACCTAAAAATAGAGCTATGAGTGAATTCATTTCAAATGCCTAATTTTATTTATATAAAATAATATTGGAATAGAGAAACTAGAGTACTTTTAAAAGATGAATTGATTTATTTATTAATCCACGCAAATGTTCGGCTTTCAGATTTAGTTTCATAATCAAGCTTGCAGATTTAGAAAACCAAACGCTCCTAACGTACAAAATATTCGACAAGGTGCACGCGAAAAAAACTGGAAAAGTGATTAACTCGGTTGAATAAACCGAAACCGAACGTTTGCGTGGAGCCTTAAAATTAAAATTTCCGGAATTCAAAGTAAACTTTTAAATAAGGGTAATAGTGAGAATGTTTTAAAAACAAGGAAAAATAAGGAAATTCATAGTATTATAAAAAATGATAACGTCTTTATTATAATTTGAGCACTTTCATATTTACGGAACAAAATTACATTCATTAGATAGTAAAAAGCAACAGTTATTTGAATTAATCAAATAATACATTTCGTTAAATTATCATCATACTACAAGACAATTTACCAATAAGGTACAAAAATCGTTTTAAAACAAATTCATATTTTAGCTAAAACAAATTTTAATAAATAAGAGACACAAACACTACATTATAATTTAAAATAATAACAAACAGTTGACTACGTGGAATGTTTTTAAGTTTCATTAATTATAAAATCATTAAGCATTGAAGCACATAACTAATGCTGCCATCATACAAAATTTCTGAATTTGTCATATCAAATAAGAATGTTATGTATATAATTTTTTGTAATTAAGATATAGGTGATTTTTTAGCTAATCATAACGAAATAAACGCAATATATTTGTTTTATTCAAAATTTAGTTTTTTTATTACATTATACAGGATAAACGGCATATATATATATGGTGGCAACCCTAAGGTTAATATAAATATTCGAATAAATAAAATTCGTACTAAGATCATATTATAAAAAATACAACAACAGACGTCAACAATAGGAATACTTAGTTTGCAAGCATCTAGTGATAAAAATAATTAATTTCATTTAATATTAAAAGGGCTATTGAAAGTACTATCTACATATATAGCCTCGACAGGTCAACTCCAGAACTACTTTTCGTTGCCAAAATAAATAAAATTTGAATACATACATACACATACTATAATAATGTCAATTACTATAAAATTAGTTCTTAGTCATTTAAAAAATTAAATTCGATTTTCGAACAACTCAATAATTATTCTTAAAATGTGGGTAGATAGATTATAATACAGATCAAGTAAAATTAATTAAAAACTTGATAAAATTTTTAGAACAGGCCACACTAATGAGCGATGATTTTTTTTAATCCTTACCCTTTGAGAATTTATATTCAAATACGTCAAATAAATGCTAATCTTAAAACTATAAATTATAGTTCCTATCAAATATCAATTACATAATGTGCAAATAAATGTTTTAGTTTTATTGCTTTATAACAAATAAAATTACTAGTGCGATAATTGTAGAATAATTAGAATAACAAATATTGAAAGGATGAGATCTATCTATATAATAAATAATAAAGTCACTTCTTTATTTCATTTCTGGTATTTTCAAACTAAATGTGGTTTAAAGAGTCAAGTGTTCGTATTTTTTGATACCAAAAATGTTTGACAATTGGGTAATTGATCAACTAATTTTTCAAAAAAATCATAGAGAGCAACCATCTCTAAGATAAATTCTTCTTCTTCTTCTTCTTCTAACCCAGAAATGCAAAACAATCTTAAACAGGTAAGAATTTTTTACTAGTTCTATAAATAAAAATAACACTATTCAATGCTCAGTTATAGCACCATAGCCTCGTTGAAATTATCTAAAACATTGCGTAACATAACTATTTGCGTAATATTTCTCTACGGATAACATTTTTATCAGTCGTCTTTCTGTTTAACGGGCTCCAGCTCTTCGGGGTTCTCATCCATACTGGCTGCTGTGTCCGTTCGAGTCTTGTCAACTGGGTATAACCTGGATACGAACGAATATTCAAATTAGCTACGATTTCAATTAAGAATAAAGTAAACTAATTTAGCTTTTAATTTTGTCTTATTAATCATACTGCCGTCGTATCCGTTTAACTACTCGCAAATTAACATTTTGGAGGTCGCCGGTGAGTGCTGCTGCTCGTAACAGTTAGTAAATTAGGGGTTGTTGAAGTATTACGTAAGTAACGCAGTTTGAGGGGAGGGGGGGTTCTAGAAAAAAGCGTTACGTAATATTTGAAAAAGTAGGCATAAGAAGGCATAGTCACTGTCTAAATTTGTGTTTAAATTCATCTTGTGCTCAGTGGTGAAGAAGAACATGGTCAGATTTCTTCCAGCACATACAGGTTGATGTGCTGGATGAAATCTTACATATGTAAATGTATCCATTTGCAATGAAGCAGCGTGGTGGATTAAGTTCCTTAACCTTCTCCTTAATACGAGAAGAGGCTTTTGCCCAGCACTAGGACATTTTACAGGATTTTAGGCGCGCCTAACCAATAGCCTAACAATAGCCTAACTATGCCCAACGTGTACCGCGGTACACGTTGGGCATAGTGATTATGAAGACGAACACGTCGTCGATGAAGGTGTTGCACGCCTTGTACATGAAGGCTTAGGCAGTTCGTCTCTAAACGACTCACCATCGCTGGTAGAGGTAGACGAGGAAGACGAGGTCGTCGCGGAAGCAGGCGACGCGGTGCGCGGTGGGCATGGTGATGATGAAGGCGAACACGTCGTCAATGAAGGTGTTGAACGCCTTGTACATGAAGGCGCGCCACGGCAGCGCCGCCACGGAGCGCAGGCGGTAGTTAACGAACAGCTGCGGCAGCATGAACAGGAAGCCGAACGCGTACACGCCGTTCACCACACTGTGCAGCGCCCACGAGTACCAGCTGCGGGGAATATGCTTGATTGAGATTAACTGTTCTGGCAAGAGCCTATACTATTATTTTAAAATTGGGTTTCCATACCACACGAATTTTCAAAACCCCGATAATTAACGTGGTTACCAGATAGTACTAACATACAAAAAGACAATTTATTACTTATAGTAAATGATAAATGATAATAGTAACTAGTAAAAGTAATTATCGTGAATTTCGTATGGTTATGCTTTGGTTGTTGGTATGCATATGCATACAATACATGCTTCACTATAAAAAACCTAACGTGAAAACATTAAATAATACAATAAAATAAAAGAAAATAATATTTGAATCAGTCAGTAAAAGCTGAGCCTGCATCTTGTGGCCTGTACTTTAAACAGACGTCATTCGTAACACGTTTAATATTTTCAAAACGATATAAAAGAGGCGACGATATAAAGGATAGTGCACATACCCGCGGTGCGGCTCGTACAGCAGCGAGTAGAGCGCGCCGGCGGCGCAGAGCGGGTAGAGCAGCATGGCGAGGTAGCGCATGGCCTCGCGGTCGTATATAAGAGAGTGCACATACCCGCGGTGCGGCTCGTACAGCAGCGAGTAGAGCGCGCCGGCGGCGCAGAGCGGGTAGAGCAGCATG
>DVXP01004396.1:0-10399 GCA_018235645.1 Junonia grisea
TAGGGGTTTTCGTGGCAATTTATTTTAACAATATTAATTATTTTCTTTGTATTTTGAACAATAAATTAAAAAAAAAATTAAGGCTCTTCTGAGTACAATATTTCTTTAACTTGTTGTTTGAATTTTTTAAGGGAGAGATGAAATATATCACATTCAATAAATGTTTTATTGTACTGTTTAGAAGATCTACTAATAAATGTATTTGCAGCATATTTAGTCTTTGTCAATGGAAAATCAAAAATAGATTTGTTGCGACTACCAGGGCGAGGACACTTGATATTTATTTTAGAAAGGAGATAAGGGGAATCAAAAATGTTATGGATCAATTTATATAAAAATACCATATCACGTTCGAGTCGTCTCTGTGCAGTTGTCGGTATCTTTTCTATTTGATTTAAATTATTTATAGACGCAAATTTTAAATGTTTTAAAAACTTTTTCTGAATATTTTCAATGAACTCTATGTATTTACTATACTGTGGATTCCAGACAGTGCAAGCGTATTCAAGTATAGGTCTTACAAATGTTTTATATAAAAGAGCAAAAGTTTCAACACGCTTAAACTCTCTGGAAATCCTCAGTATAAATCCTAGCATACGAAACGCCTTAGAAGTGATGGAATTTATGTGTTCATCGAAAAGAAGTTTAGAATCAAGTGTTATTCCAAGATCTTTGACCACTGTTACACGTTTTATATCATCTTCCTTAAATCGATAATTGTAAATGATCACTTTTCTTTTTCTGGTATATGTTATACAATTACATTTCTTTATATTCAAAAACAGCGAGTTAGTAGTACAATAATCAAGTAAGTTCAAATCTTTTTGCAGACTAATACAATCATGAACACTCTTAATAATTTTATAAATTTTTGTATCATCTGCATATAATAGAAATTTAGATGATGCAAAAACTGAAATAACATCATTTATATATATATTAAAAAACAGTGGTCCAAGATGTGAGCCTTGAGGGACTCCAGATGGAACGGGTAGAAAAGATGAACAGTATCCTTTCACAGTCACGGCTTGACTTCTATTCAATAAATATGACTTGATCCATCTAAGTAGGTCACCATGTACACCGATGAACTCCATTTTTGCTATTAAGATAGAATGAGAGATTTTGTCAAACGCTTTGGAGTAATCGGTGTACACAACGTCCACCTGATATCCTTTGTCCATTGCAGTCAAAACATAGTCAGTGAATTCACACAAATTAGTTTCAGTTGATTTCTTGTTAATAAATCCGTGCTGCTGGTCAATAATTATGGGACGTATGCTTGGAAAGATTTTGTCATAAATTATACGTTCGAAAAGTTTTGGAATTGAACTTAATTTCGAAATAGGACGATAATTTTTGATATCATGTCTATCTCCATTTTTGAAAATAGGCACAACATAAGACTGTTTCCAAATTGAAGGCATAGTACATGTATAAAGGGAAATACAAAACAATAAATGTAAAGGAATAGATAAAGTCATATAGCATTTACATAGAAAAATAGGTGGTATACCGTCAGGTCCGCTACCTTTTTTAATATTTAAGGTTTTCAAATACTTACGAACATCAGCAAGTGAAATATCAACAGACGACAAATTAGTTGTGTTAGCATATCCAGTATTATTTTGACTGTTACAGGAAAAATTGTTAAGATGTGTACTCTGTTCAAAGGATGTATAGAAATATTCATTAAATAGATTACTTATTTGCTGACCGTCACTTGTTGAGATATCGTTATAATATAATCTTTCAGGTATGTCATTTGTATTCTTTTTGGTCTTGACAAATGTCCAAAAACACTTAGAGTTTCTCAAAATATTATTCTCCGCAAAATTAAGATAGTTATCGTAGCATGTAATTTCAATCCTTTTTTGTCGGTCACGAAGTAATTGAAAAGTACTATAATCACTGTAATTATTGTACATTTTCCATTTTTTGTGATATTTTAATTTTTCTTTAATAATTTTAATAAGTGCAGGAGAATACCACGCTGGATACTTACTAAGGTCAACAACCACTTTAGAAGGAATATGCTTTGTAATTATATCATTGATTATGTAATAGAATTTCTCAACGGATATGTCAATATCATTGTAATCAAAGATAACTGACCAATCAATGTTAGCCAATGACTCATTAATTATTTTATAGTCGGCTTTATGAAAAAGTTTAACAATACGAGGGGGGCTCAGAAATCTATTAATATTAATGCCTGTTAACATAATATCCAACGTGGGATGGTATAAATCTTCCTTTACTAAAGGTGTCTCACAGCGCATAACTCTACAATCTGAATTGCTGAAGACAAGGTCTAATTGGCGATTATTGATGTTTGGCACTAAGTTAAATTGGGAAAAGTTATTAAAAGACATGAAGGAAGACATTGCATTGACTATAGAGTTTCCAATATTCTCATAGAGCTCAGCGGATGTGGACGATGGAGACCAAATAGCACTGGGAACATTAAAATCACCAACTATTAAAAATATATCTTTCGGATTCATTATCACTAATTCAGAGATACGTTCATAAAAGTTCAACTGATCTTGAAATTGTGAACCCGACTGCGGAAAATAACAACAAAAAAATCTACAATTAACGGGCTTACCTTTTGTACTTAAAGCTATGCATAACGAAATAACGTCACAGGAAACAATATCATTTGACGGCAAAAAGACAGGGTCTTTAACAACGAGTCCGTTACGCACCGCAATCAGGACACCGCCTCCCATTTTATCGTTACGTTCATTGTAGTTACGATCACATCTATACACCGAGTAGCGACTATCAAAAATTTCTGAATCAAAAATTCCAGGTAATAACCACGTTTCAGTTAGACAAATTATGTCATGTTCACAATTTAATATGTTCGAAAAAAACTCAGAAGTTTTCGTTCTAAGACCTCGCACGTTTTGGTACAAAATCGCTATATTGGATAACATTGCGAAATAAGTAACTTATAATTCATATAAGTCTTAAGAATTATACTAAATATATTTATAATGATCATTTCACCCAGATTAACTATTCTCCCTTCTAAAATTATACATGTAAAATAAGCCTTACAAAGATTTAGCAGTTTCATCTCTCTCTCAAAGCCTAATACATTTATAATTAAATAGAAAAGCCAACATAAATTTAGTAAACTTATAAAGAAGTCCCCAAACTTACTTATATATAAAATGTAGGATAAATTAATTGCGCGTATTACAATTTTTTTAAATCACATTCGTTAAGTATATGAACAACAGGGCTAGTGTCAGTTTTTCTAGCCATAATAGAACAGTTTTTTACCCAAATATACGTATATTTTTTATCGCGAGCTATTTCTTTTGTTTTACGAAGAAGCAATTTATTAGCACTTGTTAGATGATCGTTAAAGTAAACACGATTAGTATTTCCCACGTAGCCAAGGTCGCAAGCCCTGATATTCTTCTTTGCTCGTAATCTAGCAAGGAAATCATCCTTCTTCCATCTAGACAAAAAACGAATAATTACGGGTCTTGGTTTTTTAGAATCATTGTTTTTAGGAGCAACGCGGGTTATAAAATCGATGTCCGAAGGACTGTAAGCTGAGTGATCCGCCAGTTCCGATAACTTATTCATTGTTGTCAATAAATTTTCGTTTTTGGATTCGGGAAGGCCAATAATCTCAACATTAGAACGCCTGGACCATTGTTCCTTATTATTAATTTCATTTTGGAAGGTTATCATAGATAATTGGCAATTTTTCACATCGGAATACAATGCATCACACTTTTTTATCCCATTTTCCATATACCATGATATAGCAGAATAAGCCGCAGCTGCGAAAGAATTGAAACAATCCTTCAATACTTAAAAGATCCACTAACACATACTTCACAAAATTTCTTTCCAAAATGGATAAACAGGGGTTAATATCTTTAAATGCAAAACATGAACGAAATTACGAGCTACTTGTATAACATAAGACATTTTCGATATTTTTCTAGCAAATTTATGTTACATCATAGATCCTTATCTGACAGGCTTATTTTCGAGCTGAGCCCACGGAAATGTTGCCTCGATACTAATCAATTTCGGGCTTAAGCATAATGGCATTTCGTACCCGCCCGCGAGTATTACATCCAACATACATCAAATTGCGATAAAAGATTGCGTATCTATTGGTAATGTTAAGAGAAAGATCAGTAGTCAAAAGTATTTTTGTTATCTTAGACAAGGAAACTGTAGTTCTATTTAAGGGACGTTACAAATTCGAAGATTTGGAGACATTAATTTTCTATTAAAAGAAACAGCTTTCTTAAAAAATTATTATCCAGTATACTGACAAATGAAACTTCTCAATAGACATCCGTCATATTATCAGTTGCAAATAGCGCTAAATCTACCAAGTAGCGGTCGAATTGATCACATTTTAAATGCTGTAATACCGCAATAATACAATATATTCATCATTCTTTACTTTTTTATCTATGAATGCTGATTTCCATGAAAAATTTATTATGTGTTCATCATATTAGAAAAATGTATTCTGGAATTTTCGGTAGGTTTAGTATTAAAGTAACCAAATAGTATAAAAGGACGCTTAAGATAATCAAAACAAAATTCCATATACAAAAGATAGTATCCAAACTCAATACCTGTACCATCATAGTCATACCGTTTTTCTTACTCTGCGTTCCCGACTTTCGTATGCCGGGCGCCTCCGAGCAATCCTCCGGCAAATGAAACCATCGTCTGCCCTCCCTAATCCCTCCATTCGTCTAGATCCCGACGATCGAAAGGTACCTTAATCGTTCAATTGGAATTTATTCGTTTGTTGCTTGGGTAAAACAAATTGTGTGGATTGGTAAGGCTGTGATCATATTGGTTATGATGTGCCGGTTGGTGTGATATCTTTTGTGGTGTATTGATGGGGTTTGACAGTTTGATTCATTGTTTGGTTGTTATGTATGGATATGTTGAGGTTCTATAATATGGTTTGTGGTGGAAGTTGAAATAAAAGAAAGTGTGATGTTCATGCTTCGTCCTTGAGATTAGTATAATTTACACTTGTAGTAACGCCTAGCACGCACCATTCCGCACTATTTTGAGAAGATATATAATCTTTTTTCTTTATTTTTTTCTTTTATTTTCTTTGACACCTATGACAGCTCTCATTCGCTTTTTAGTGTTTAGCCATTCCAGTTTTGATAAAATTGTTTACACAAAATTAGACCTTGATTCTGAGAAATCTCTCTTAGCAATAAGACTGATATGATATTTGTATAATTGATATTTGATTGCTCTAAAAAAATAAAATTATAATAGTTTAAAAAAAAAAACTAAAAAAACATGCTTAGTCCTAAAGGGTAAGCCCGAAACTGCAGTCATGCACAGATCGCGCGCTAGCTCTGTCTCTTTCACTACAGAGTCCTAATAAGGATAATGGGAAACTGTTATCAAATTACTGCATTGTCATCCACCCTTGACACATGAGCAAAGTTTCAAAATTATCGGATTTCTCAAAACTGGTGAAAATTTAGCTCACAGATTCCGTTACATACATACATACATACGTACGTACACACATACATATATACATCCCGAGCTAATAAAAGCGTGTTAAAAATAAAAATGTGCCACCAACATATTACAAAATATTCTAACATATTTAAATTAGTATTATTTTAAGTTTTTTTTTTCTGAATTTAAATGATGCTGTGTCGAAATAAGTGTTAAAAAATTAAATAGCATGTGTATTTATTAAAGTTACAATACTATCTGATATGCATTTTTCTTTATTTTTTATAGCGTATATCTAAATTATTCCTATTTAAAGAGTTTTGTAACAAATTCTTTAATTAAATATTTATAGCGTCTTTTTTAACCGACTTCAAAAAAGGAGGAGGTTCTCAATTCGTCTGTATGTATAATATATTTTTTTATGTATGTTTACCAACATTTTCATCAACTATAGACGGATTTCAAAAAAAAAATTTTTATTGGATAGAGTTCACTTTTGAGGTGGTCCCATTTTCACCAGTCCAGGGTCTGATGATGGGATGGGATATTGAAGTCAGTGCCAATTAATAAAAATTACTTAGCACCGACGTAAACATTTCATCTGCTTGATGAATGAATTATTTATGACTTTTTGGTTCACTTTTGAAGTCGGTTTATTTTTTTGTAAAAAGTTATTTATCTTATATTCCTCTTCCTTATTTGCAGTCTAAATTTAAATTGTGAGTATAAGCAGTGGTAACAACAATGATAAAATGCACACATTTTATCTTTGTCTCGGTCTTATTGTGAAATTGTGCTTCAGTGAATATAGTATAAAGTATATTTCTATTAGAATCACGTTTCTGTTTGATAGCATGTACTATCGAAGTAGGATATCATTCGTTTTACAAATCTTTACATAATGTTGTTCAGAATAAATAAATATTTGAGAAACGTATGTAAATATTTTGCAAACGTGCAATCTATACTTGCTCGTATCTTTATATTAGTAAAACGATAACTTCTAATAAGTACATTTTTATAAAAAAATCGGTGAACGAAGGAGACTTAAATTTGGCATAGTTGAACCTTATACGGAGAAAGATTCACAAAATTAATATTGTTTAAATATTATTTGCAGTAAATATGTTAAAATATTACAAAAAAAAATAATAATAACTTTCTCACGCACCGGCACTGCTACGTAGATATTGGGTTGTCACATAAGTTCGTTCGGTTTTTTAACATTTGTTCAGAGCAGAATATTTTTCAAAGTAAAAGCTTTTGTTAATAATTTTATTTTTTATTGTTTTCTATCACTGTTGCCCAACATTCATAATACTATCCTGCCAGAAAACTTTATCTTTACTTTCGAAAAACCTCTCAGTATGGATTTTTAAACGGTCGGAAGACGTGATTTTGTTCCGTGAAGATAATTTTTTAGCGAGTGCAGCAAATGATAATCGGATAGTGCGATATCTGGGTTTTATGTAGAGTGAGGTAGATTTTTTTATGAAAACGCTATCAATTTCTGTGCCATGGTTACAGGTGTGTGTGGACGCGCATTGTAATGGTGAAAACATATTCTTCGTTTTTTATGCAATGAAGGCCGTTTTTGTTCAAGATCGGTCTTCAAACTGTCACTTCGACCACATTATTTCACGAAGTTGATACTATGATTATCCGGTAGCAATTCATAGAAGACTCCGCTCCATATATCCCACCAAATACATAAGATCACTTTCTTTAAGTGAAGACTAATCTTTGGCGATGTCTGAGGAGCACAATCTTTATTCAACCAAGGTCCACGACGCACAAAATTATTCTATAGTATCAATTTTTCATCGCCAGTAATCATATTCCGAAGAAATGGTTCTTCTTGTTTTTTTTTATTGAGCTGATCACAAAGAAGCATACGTTGCATCAGCTGGCGCTCATTCGAATCATGCGAAATCCAAACATCGGCACGATTGACGTAGACTTCAGCAGGGAGGTGTCTCTTAACGGTACTATACGACATATTCACATCCTCCGCTATCACATGTAGTGTAA
Source organism: Junonia grisea (assembly GCA_018235645.1). Taxonomy (NCBI): domain Eukaryota; kingdom Metazoa; phylum Arthropoda; class Insecta; order Lepidoptera; family Nymphalidae; genus Junonia; species Junonia grisea. The sequence continues at coordinate 7,525 of DVXP01004396.1, forward strand.
AATGTGGATTTTCATCCACTACAAATAATATTGTGGCTATATCAGTTGTTTCAGTCCGGCCGGAGCGCTCGCCAACTTAAAGGACGAATTTTCCGTTTTTGTACCACTTTTGCACGATGTGATCGGTAACTGCAGATGTCCCATAGACACTGCATATGTTTCTTACGGCATGGGTTGCGTTTTTCCGTTGTCAAAAATAAAAGAATTTCTCAGTTTGGCAGACAATATACTGAAAAATAAGAACTATTTTTTTGCTAACGATTACAATACAGCGTAAAAAGATATATACTACCGGAAATCGTCTGCCAATAAATTTATGCCAATATTTTAATGCATATTGTAATTTTCAAACAACCGCAGACTGAGTAAAGTTAAAATAAACAATCATTTTTCTGAAAGATTTGCAATTTATTTTGCAAACGTTATCTCACCTAGTACCGCCAACACTTACGCATTAAGAGTTGGAAATAAGCTATGTTTTGTATATAAAAGGAGGCAGACTGAGTAAAGTTACTTTCCCAAATCTGTCGTTATCTGCCGGTCTATAAATTTTTCCTCTTAATTAGGCGTCAATATCAACGTGCCAAAATACGAACGAACTTATGTGACAACCTATTAAATAAATAATTTCTTATCTTACTTCTACAAAATGGCAAGAGTTTGTAAGTTTGGAAGTTTAGGTGTTGTCGCTCTTTCACGGCAAAACGACTGAACTGATTAAGTCGAAAGTTGAAATGGTGTTGATGGTATGATTTATACCTACGTTTGATTACGATATAGGTAATATTTTATCCCTAAAAAATCAAAGATCTTGCGGAAATAACAGAAAATTATCACAGACCATGTTGTGGACAACGACTAGTAAATTATAACGAGAAAAAAATATTAGAAAGACTTTATGAGCATAATCTTTTCATGAAAAATGTTATCGGTCATGCCTAAAGGTCAGATTTCTACGGATTTCAGTGGAATGTGAACAAAGTAAAAGTCTACAATTGTAAACTAAAAGACATTGGTGTAGGATTACGGGGTAGATTTAAGTCTCCGACTTTCAAATTCAAGGTAACGAAACGCAACTATTTACATTAAGTCAAGGCCGCGACCCCTGGCAGCGCCTGTGTGCCAAATCTATAAAGCGCCTCTTTTTTAACGAATCTAAATAACAAGCGAATTTAAATTTTTAACAAACATTTTTAACTGTTAATTTTGACTGAAATAAATTTTCTCCAGTTTTACAGTACTGAAATAATATTATATTTAATATCTATGTATGTGTAACTCAAAAACTTTTATTTCATATTTTTTAGTTATTTTTTTTGAAGTCGTTTTAATTTTATAAATTATTTTTATATCGTAATTTTTAATTTTCAGCAAAACTAACGCCTCACTAAATATTTTATCAAAGTTTTGATTCTCACTGCTGACAAGCTACGTCGATACACATACACGTTTATTCCATAACTCAAAACTACTTAGCCGATTTTGATGAAAATTGTACCATACCCAAAGTTGAAGCAAATGTAAGCCAATAAAAAAAGAATCATCAAAATCGGACCAATAGTTTAGGAGATATGAGCGGATAAACATACAAATATACAAATATACATACACTTTTGAAATTTGGCGTACATGTTCAGAAGCTAGTATTGACTAACATGTCAAAAAACTGAGCAATTCTGACAATATTACATAAATACACATCGAAAACAAAATCTCTTTCTTGTTGAAGTCGATTAAAAATAATTTAAGTGGCAGGCACGCAGTGGCGGATTTACTCAAAGGCTCGTGAGGCCCGGGCCTAGAGCGCCAGATTTTTAGGGGCGCCAAAATTTGCTCTTCAGGGGCAGCAAAGTTGCAAATGAGGCGGACGAGGCGGAGGTGGCGAAACCTTTTTTTAGCGAAAATAGTATATTTAAGATAGGGAACGGAGGGTGTCGCCCTTGATATTTTTTTAGACGGCAGAACTAACGGCAGACGACCTTTTTTTTAGCTCATTTCGTATAGGTCACATAAAGAATGGCTAAACTTGGGGCGTCATATGTATCAGGGCCTAGGACGCCACTTGTGTTAAACCCGCCACTAAGTGGCAGTGACGGCGCGACACCCCTATTGTCTTGGCGCCTGTGTGCGCAGCACACTTCGCACAAAGGGGCGGCTCGGCCCTGCATTAAGTCTGCGTAAAGTGGCAGTATTAAGCATTCAAGAAAACAAACCAGGCTGTTAGCTTAACTGCTTGGAATAGTTGGGGTATTTAATATAACATAATTTTTTTTAAGTAGATGTTTTCATATAAGTTTAAAATTACCTGCTCCATAACAAATTTCCTGATTGTCGCATTCAATTCTTTCTTCGTCTTGATAATCATCTGTGACTGTCTTTTCAATATTAATCTTGTTCACCTGTGGCAGAAGATTTTCCGAGGCGTTGGATGGCATCTGAAAACGTACACAATATTTATTGTATTTAGTATTTTATTAATGTCGTTAATTTAATATATAAAATTAACTTATTTCTTTATAACTAACATGTTTATTTTATTAGATAATATTTATTCGACATGAATCCAAAAATTCAATAAAATCCACTTAATCTACACTAGATTACACTCAACAACAGTTGCACAGTGAATCGACAACGTTTGCGCGACTCAGACATAAGTCGCGGTTGCTTATATAGCGCATGTGACATTGACATCTATGAAGATTTGGTTGAAAACTTCATAAGCGCGATACAGAATGACTCGCGACGTGTTTTATTGACACATTGTTTTCAGGCGCGGTCCGAAGGGGGGGGTCACGTGGGACATGACCCCCCCCAAAACCATGCATGTCAAAGGAAAATTTTTTGGTGGCAAAGTAAAAATGCAGATAAAACA
>DVXP01004397.1:0-10398 GCA_018235645.1 Junonia grisea
TAAGCTCCATACCTTCTCCCTAATAGGAGAAGACGCCTATGCCCAGCAGTGGGATATGTACAGGCTGTGTTACGTTTACCTAGTATTTTACCATTCGTTATATATGTATATCAAGAGGTTCCCACTACAATACATTGTTGCCTAGACAGTATTGTAGAAGCGACACGTGTTTCGGAATACAATAGATACAATTTCTAGGTTAAACTTTTTATTAAAGAAATCGAAAAAACATACAGACAGGACACCTTATAAAAAAATTTATGATATCGAAAAAAATATTCTGTCTTTTACATAGTCTAGCCCACCTACGCTATTAAAAAATAAATTAGTCCATTGATATCGTAAGAATATATTAAAATTATAATTCTAAAGTAATATCATTGTAAAGCAATAAAATAAATTGATTTCATTTAAATATTAAAGTAATCAAAAACGTATAAAAACCGCTGCCTTCGATAATAAACAATATTTTATGTACGACGTTAATTAAAACAACAAACTTTTATGTATCAATAAATAGTAACATTCTCTATTATTCCGATAACTAAATGTTATAAAAATATTTGTTTCATTCTAAATACTCTATTCTAATAATAAATATTGCTTTTCCATATAAGAATTAATTTTTTATATTATAGTTCAGTTAGAATTAGTTACTTAAACTAAAGTATACATTAAATTGCTATCACATTTGACTCTAATACTAGAAAATCGAGAAGAGACGAAGCAGTAATGTCGATTTTGTCTCTCATTAGGGTTAAATAATCCTGAAAATGTTATAGGAAATCCGTAAGATTTGTACGGTAATGAGATTAGAGCTTTCTTCATGTATTGAGTTATAAATAAAGCAGGAATTAACATGAACACGTTGCCGATACAACAGGGTATCGGTTCCAGTTCCAGGCCACCAGCTATAATCATAAATGATTACCCGTATCGTTCCGCTAATCGTAAACCTGAAAGTGTCATATGAATTAATAGATATTTAAAGCAACAATACGTATCCATCGCCTTTGATTGCCGAAAGCTTTGAATTTGCATAATTCTCATTTAGTCCACAAGCCAAAGAAACACCGGCAATAAACTACCGTGCCTAATTCCGAGCAATATATAAAAGCCGTCTTGTTTTTTGAAACAATCTTGATTAACCTTTTCGAGTTATTCAGTTGCGTAACCGTAACACTGTAGGTATTATCGAAGACCGATATTATATTACAATAGGCTTTATTTACATAAATTCGATACTGTTGAAGTGGTGCCGATACGTAAATAACAAGCCTGTGAATTGTGATGAATGGTTTTTAAAAGTAGAATACCGTATTTAATCAAATTGTTAATATCTAATATTAATTTACATATAATATCCTTGTAAGTTTCTAAGTTTTTTTCTTTTAATTCAAATTGTTAGGTAGTATATAAAAATAGAAACTGGATATATCGACTTATTTATGCTTTTCACTCTGGCAATAATGTAAAAAAAAAATCTTAAAACACTCAAACAAACACACAGTATTCCTATTTGCACCAAACACATCAATCAAAGTGTGCAAACGTTAATTTAAAATTAATTTAAAAAACTTAGTCCCATTAGCCTATTTCATAACATCTGATAACAAATTAATATCGTTCACATAATATTATAACAAAACACAGACACATCAATTCACGTTATCAACGTAAAGATTTAGTACGAACGCCATAAGTGTTTATCCAGGTCAGCTTCGGCTTATACGTTAGCCCCAACATAACAAAGTCGAAGGGTCAGATCGCGTGATCCTTGCTATAAAGCAAAGTTTTTGTACAGATTTACAGCGCCACGATACCGCCGTATAAGGGTCACGGAGTCAAACACCATGTTAATAAACCTTAATAAGTCTAAGATCTAGATAACAACGGCTACTCTATAAACCGTATCTTGTTAATTATCTCGAGCGGAGATAGAGAAATTACTAGGAAACGGGGATTAACAACAATTAAAATTGTACCTAACAATGTATATGACATGATGAAGGATAGGACAAGTTAAACTTAAAGTTCAAGGGTTTGAGTTATGGTGAGGAAGTTTGTTTGTGTTTGGAATTAATTTCGTGCCGACTTTAATGAGATAAATTGTGCTTTTGGGACACTATAACATCAAACTCTAGGTAGGCCTCTTTAAAATTTGTAAGAATCAGAGACTAGAAAATTTTAAATAAATAAATTAGTAAATATTTGAAATGACACTTACAGTAACTTTATTACAATTAAAAAAAATAGCCCAGTGACCTCTACATAACTGTTTGATCGTAGATTTTAATTAAAGTCAAAATATTTATATTAAATTATATTACATTAAATAAGGCCTCCAATTGGTGCCTTTGAAATGATAAGATACAGACATTCTAAAGGGAAAAATAGATGAGAAATTCAATAAAACTCATCAAATTGGCAAAAACTTTATAATTTCTATATCCACTCTAAGTTATCCTATTGTTAGCACTTATTAGACTTAAAATAAAGTAATCAGAAAGATTTACTTCAATTCATCAATATTGTTGTTATTTTGTTGTCATGGTTTTCTATAATAAACATGTTCCTAATACTCTACTTAGCACGCAGTTTCATCGCCGAATTAAATACGTTGACTTAACGCTTTTATTATTAATTCGTGTGTAGCCTACATACGGCGAAATTGACGGAAAATCGATATTGACCATCGGCTATAGATATAAAACAAATGCGATAAAATTTTTATTCGTAGAGTAAAAATTATTTACTGCGAGCTACATATATTTAGCTCTTTCGTGTCAGCCAATAGTAGTCCACTGCTGGACATAGGCCTCCCCAAGTTTGCGCCAAACATCCCGGTCCTCAGCTCTTTGAATACTTATTATTTTTTACAAAATATTTTTCCCACTATCAAAATAAGTGTATACAGTTTGATTTATTATTAGGTTTGTAACAGGCATAAACCTTATTCCAGTTACTTATAAGTGCCCTAAACTTGAAAATGACGATAATAATGAAATATATAGGTAATGATCTAAAAATTGTCCCGGTCCGTACTCCTTTTAGAACAATTTTGATACATATTTTCTAAAACTGATACCTGAACCAAAGTTATTAATTAACATTAGAATCTATAATCACATCTATTACATGCAGCTAATTCTAAATTTTGGTAAGATCATAATTTCATATGTAATAATAATTATATTCAAGGAATTTCAAAAAGAATTACAATATAAAACTCCATTATACTAAACCGGGACTTTGTAATCCTACCCAATATGGGATTAAGTTAATCTACTGTATAAAACGATATCCGGATTTCTATGGTATCATTAATTATATTTAAAAATTAAGAAAGCCATAAACAAAAACGCTTCGAAAAATTGTGATACACAATCGGGAGTATTAACGGGTATGCTACGGTTAGTTACAGAACAAAGCTGAGAAATAGTGTTACAAATTGATCATTCATCCTACCGCGTCTTGTCTGACAGGTAAATAGATAGATGAAGAATTTTATAATATTCCTTACAAATGTAACCAAAATAGTGTTAATATTAGTTAAAATGATTTAGCTAGTAGGTACATTAGTTTAGCTAGTAGTTATGGTATGTGGAACATCGTTTTTATCAAATGTCGAATCAACTATATAATGCGTATAATTGGACATAATACCATGAGGGTGTAATTAAATTGTTGCCTTTAAAGAGGGGTTCAGAAAATGCATTTATGAGTAGTAATTATGAGCTATTAGTTTGTGTGATATTGAATCCAAGCAATATTCAAAATTACAGTACAGTTGTGGAACATTTTTCTTCTTATACACCCTTTGTTTATTTAGAACATCGACCCTCGCCACCGATACTTAAAGGAATAGAGCTATTTCCTACCGAAAATATTATTCTATGTTCAATGGTCAAACACTGCTACGATGGCCTGGCAGTTACCATTATGTTAATAAAGAACCGTGACCAAAAGGAACCGAGTTTATTATATGTAGGTTCTGGGGTCAAAGCGACATCGTGCAGCGACCATTGCACTACCACCCGCTGTTCAAGCCCGCAGAAACCTCCAATCACAGAAACTTCATAGAATCGACAATGATAAATACTTCGATCATACGTACTGTGGTCGAAGAAATAAATGGTGCTTTACAATCCGTCCGCCTTGTTAGTTTCTTACTCGAGTTACGGTGTTGCAGATTACACTTTTGTACTATGACAGACAGTTGGTGTGATTTGTGATTGTAGTCCGAGATCGATTATGTTTCAAATGGGTTTTGAACGTTTTGACAACTGAATGTACAGTTCAATAGAAAAGCATTTGTATCTATACAGAAATATATCTAGACGATTATCCTTTTCGTTCTAATTTGAACATAGTGATATAAGTGTGCTACTTTCAATAATAATGTCCTAGATATTAAAAACTATTGATCGATAAGTATATAGTTCCCACATATGTGCATACATATATCCATATGTATAAGTGATTAAAAAGCTTACAAAAAAACTGTCACAATGGCCGACTCTAACATGGCCTGCGTTTGTAGCGCTGGTCGACTGGAATACCAGTCGATGATTTAAGATTCGTGTTTGGTCCGGGACGTCAGGATAATAATTCCTTAATTACGTTCCCTTGGTTTTCCGAATGATCGAATGGCAGTAATTGCTTTTCTGTCGGACCTAAGCGGGTTTAATTGGCACTCTTGCTGGAACGCACGTTCATAATTTAACGGACCACGATATTTCGATGGTATTGCGATATGGAAACGTTTAATTTTAAATTAAAATATCGAACGGAAATCTAGAATTTCTATTCGCCGGGACATATAATCAACGAATAAAGTAAAATCTCTTTATGAAACTCTCCAACCATCAAAGAGATCAGTCGTGCTTGAGAATCCAATTCACCTTTGTCATTCGGAGGTTCCATAATCCGTTGTATCGTTTATCAAGATATCGATTTGTGCGTATATATAAATTTAGACCAGGCGCTACACGCAAGAAGATTAAGTGGTTCGTACGAGTTTTGCGTCATAGAAATATTTTAACCGGCGCCAAGCGGACCAATTGTTTGGGCTTGAATCGCAATAAATAACTCTGCGGGATCCCTTAATATTCGTCATGCGGTATCGATGTCACGAATCTAGATGCAACAACACGAGTACGTCATAGTTTTGTTATATATTTGCACGTAGGTATAAAAGTAAATAAGGCACTGACTCCGCGATGATTTATTTCAAATAAACTCATGAGTCTTCCACATATGTGGGTAAAGTGTTTCTATAAATATTTATGTCAGCGATTGTTTTCATCTCGATTATATATTTGAAGTAAAGACTGAAATACATATAAGTATTCGTACGAGTACTTAAAATAAAATGTAATTCAATTTTATCATTCTGTCTTAGGTTTCAAAAAACTACACTTTTATCGAACTAACTACTTCAGTAAAGTGTACTTCCTGAATCGAAATTGAAAACAGCGTAAATTACGTAATGGAATTTCAGCAACTAGTGACGCTGCTTGATAAGTTCGCTACTTTCCAACTTGGCATTCTAGTGCCAGTGAACTTGTTACTTACACAACTGCGCGGAGGGAGATAACGCCGCGGATTTACCATCTGGATATTATACTGAGCGCCTTCGGCATAGATCACGTCTGTTATCATAGATAACTACAGTCTACGATGTTTTCACATGGCTCGTGTGGAATGATGGAATCTTAAGACGTCTTTGTTGGTGCCGGTGATAGAATCGTATTTTGTTCTTCGATTTTTCATTGATGAAATGCAAGTATTTTGATAACGTAAAAGTATTGTTGGTCATAGAGAAATCAAGCAAAATGTGTGAATTAAACTGTGCATTGAAATCAATCTGTTCTAATGTAGTCAATAGTACGAAGTATACACTGAAATACACACCGTAAAATATATGAAGACATATACTTTCAGATTGCCACATTTTATAGAAGAATAATAAGCAATAGTATAAGAATTGGGAATATTAGCTCCTGACTCTATCAAGAGGCCAATTTAAAATATTAAGGTCTTACCACATCTAGTGTTAGGATTTCTAATCTCCATTGTTATATTATGAACAAATAGATCACCTCACATTCTCCTGTTACCAATATTGTTCCTTTACAATTAAGTTACATAAAGTGAAGCAAAATCCGAAGATATTAATAACGCCTTGTCTATTAAGTGGGTATAATCTAATGCCCAGTTCGTGCCTTACTTTACGAAATCAACGTCAGACCATAGCAGCCTCGCTTCAATGAGCTATTGCACGTTTATATGTTAAACCGATACCCCAGGTGTCAAGAGAACTCGTGACAGGGTTACCCAACCTTTGCCCCGGAAAATGTGCAAGCGGTAGTACCAGATTTAATTTTCATTTCATATCTCATGGTTTTAGATTTGCCAACGCTTACTCGCGCGAAACGGTTGTCAGTTAAAATTCATACCTGTTTTATTGTTGGCAAATTGTATCTATCTAGTATTGTATGGTAATATCGTTGTAGAATATTATCAGTTTAACACTAGGAAATAATGTTATTGGTGCAACGATTTCAATTGATTTTTCGCATAAAACTTACAGAACATTATTGGCTGAATAGTATAAATCTCTATGACTTTTTATTGCCTTTTTGTTGTTGTCTTTCAGTCGTAAGATAAGTCTAAAATTTACAACTTATCTATCCAAGAGCACATTAATCGAACTCCAGGGGTTCGACAACGCATGAGTTTGCGTTTTTTTTGCATGATACCGTAATTAAAAATTGCAAGATGCAATTTAATTAAAATAATTATAGCGTCTACATAGTTCTTTTGCGTTGTGTTGTTATTGTTATTAAACTATGTAGAGGGCTTTTTATTTGCTTAGAAACCTAATAAAACGTGTACTTATTCCATATTATAATATATGATTTAGTGGTCATAAAACATTAATGAACGACCAATGTTTATACAATGTTTATGATTTCACATACGCTTTTCATTAGTAAGGGCTAATGTTCAACCAAATTGAATTTAAAGCGAATTATTACAGAGCCATAAAGTAGACGCTTCCTGGTCGTAACAGAAGCTATTTCATAATGATTTACCTTTTCGCAACTCGAATTTGTGGTATGCCGAGATATGAGCAAATTACAATAGATTACGCCGGTGGCCTGTGTTACAAAGGAATTTTTCAGAAATCGTAAATTAATTTTAGTAATTCACCTTCTTATAATTTTTATTTTTATTTTTTTTTATTATATCCATGATGAATATATTTTGGAAATATATGGAATGTAGTAGACACATGTATATGTGTATGTATATTAGTAAATGTCTATGTCTAATGAATGCAGCAACCTATTATTAAAAACAAAAAGGACATTTTTAATAATAAGCTTGCATTTCCAAGACGTACAATTAAAAATTTATTTAGAAAAGCCCTTTGTTCGAAAGAGCGCCGAGCGTCTTAAATTAATAAATATAGGATCGTTAAAAACGTCGAATAAAATTAACATAAGCATTAGAATTTCGTCGAACAAGATAATTTAACAAATTGAATTTATTATAAAGAAAGATTAGTACAATGAATCGTTTTTATGATAAATTGTATTTATAAAAAATTTATAAATTAATTATGATTACATATATCTTGGCGGATGATACTGCATAAATTTCAGACGAAATTAGTTTTGGTTCATGAGGCTGCGTATATAAAATAGGGCTAATAAAATTTTAGTATCATAATTGGTAAAATATGAACGAGAGGTAATGTTAAAGATGACATTATCTTTTCTTTAAGTAAACGTAAATCGCTTGCACTTGTACCCGTAGGTGGGCAGGACAATAGCCCGCGGGTTAAAGATCAACCCGGGACACGATTATAATCTAACCCTTACCTTTAGACATTACACTTATGTTCGGAAATAGCGTTGATAATAATCTTATTGAATTAAATAATATTTTACCTTTTAATTACATTACTTACGAGCGGTCCGCTCCAGCTTCGCAAGGACTAAACAAATGATTTAAATAGGTATAAAGCCATGAAATATAAACAATGTGTATGAAGGATACTGTAGTTTTTTAATATAGCTTGTAAATTGGAGATGTAATATGTGGACCGACGGTTCATAAACTTGAGCATTAATTGAAATGATGATGAGTCGTAAAACACTAAATTATCATGGTTTATGTCGACTATAGTTAAGAATATCTCCTTGAATGGTGTTTGTTGCTATTAAATTTTTTATGGCTTAAAATAAAACTTTATAAATGGTTTTAAGTCGCGGGTATTCATAATTTTTTGTATTATTGGAACGCTTGGAACAATTGAAAACGCCTTTTCGTTATTATTAAATGGTAATAAAATCTACTTCATTACTCGAATGGCACAGGAGAATATTTTTCGCTGTTTTATATTTACACTTGTGTAACAGGCATGTGGCGTCAGCAAAACAAGAAATTGGCGGATAGTCAGGCGGTTTTGCTTTTTTAGTCGCGTTAGACAATTTTTGGTAGAAGTAAATCTTACGAGTTTACGTCACTGACATGCGCATGACTAGCGTAAACGCCTGGGACACTTTTTGAATGAATGTAATTTTCAGATCTTGTTAAATTTTTTTTTTTATTTCTTAGGCATTTTGTAAGGTTTTTACGTATAACTTTCAATTTTATGTGTTTATTTGTTTTACTTGTTTATTAATCGAGCATGTTTTGTCCCTAGGATGACGTACGCGGCGGCGCTGGTGTTGCTCGCGGTGTGCGCGGTGGCGCGCGGCGGCGACCCGGTGTTCGACCCGAGCACTCTGATGCGGCTGGTGCTCGTGCCGGCGGACGCGGCCGTGGGCTCCGTCATCTACCGCGTGCGAGCCTCCGACCCGGACTTCGACTATCCTTTGCATTTTGAACTAATTGGTATGTTTTGTACAGTTTATACACCTGTTTATAGTAGAATAGATTTTGAGAAGGTTTAAAGTGATTAAATAAATAAAAACTTTACTATAAAATTGGTAGAATATAAGTCGTATATGAAAAGTATAAAGTTTAAGGACAGACTTAGGTATTTTCATCATATTTTCAGAGAAGTAACATTAAATCATTAATATATCTTACTGTACAGGGCAAATGGGTCGCCTGGACATCGGCATCGAGTCACTACCATGCACGCGCTACAACTCAGTCTGCCAAGCCAACGTGATACTGCTTCGAAGGCTTGAACCAGGCCGCTACGTGGACTTCAGGCTGTCAGCTCGCAACACCAGGGGGAGGAGCGCGAGGATAGCCTGCTCCATCACTGGGACCAACGCCACCACCCCACGAGACACCATATTCCCCCACCAGCCCGGCATCATATTAGTTCCTGAGGTATTATTTGCTACATATATGCTATATATTATATTTGTACACTACTAACTGTATGAAAAATTTTTATTTTTATAACACTATTTATTTCACAAAATAGACACTAGCTTTTGTCAGCTGCTACGACCGTCTATCGCTGTATATAAGAATACGCTGTTCCCTCGAAAATAACACATTCTTCCGGGATAAAAAATATTTTAATTTTAATTTTAACTTAACTACTGTAAAATTCGATCAATCGATTCGACAATAGTGGGACGAAAGCGAAACAAACAGAAAAAGTTGAAAACTTTTTTTAATTAAATACGCAGTGGAATTAATATTAGTGGTTGTGTTAACCAAAACTTGTGACTAAAGCAAACTTCCGTTACCTGAACAATAATTCGAAATTGTATACCTACCACCAGCTTCCTTATGAATAGGATAAAACCGAATTAATGTTTTGTGTGCAAGTCCATTTGCAATAAAATCGTAGGTAATTAAATGTATTATTGTACTTATAACTACAATTACAATTGTGTAAATGTGCCTTTCCTACGTGTGTAACATAAACTAATAACTATTTAATAATATACATATATTTTCATTAACTAACTCTTGTGAGTTGCGTAATTTCTTCAAGATAATGTCAAGATAAATACCTGGTTAAAAAAAAAACAAAACACGTAAAAAATAAAAAAAATATTTAGTAACAGCCTGTACATATCCCACAGTTGGGCATAGACCTCTTCTCCTATTAGGGAGAAGGTTATGGAGCATAATGCATCCCGCTACTCCATTGCATACATGTCAGAATTTCTTCCGCCACATGCAGGTTTCCTCAAGATGTTTTTCTTCACCATCCAGCTCGAGATGAATTTAAACACAAATTTAGCACTTGAAAAATCAGCGGTGCTAGCCAGGTTTTGAACCCGCGACCTTCGGCTTAGATCGACGTGCTCTCACCACTAAGCCATCTCGGCTCGCGAAGGGCACACACGACGTGGTGCGCCCGTCTCCGCGGAGACCGGTACGCGCACAAACGCGTCGTGAGTGCGATCC
>DVXP01004398.1:0-10398 GCA_018235645.1 Junonia grisea
GAGACACCCCGTCAGTTTCATCCTAATACGCCCGGCTTGAAGACGTCAATAAGCGACTTTCTTTCTTCTTTTTTTTTTCTATTTAACACATTTTTAAATGACGATGAGCAGAAACCAATTTTAAGTCTATATAATTATAATTAGTGGCTGATTCTCAAAAAAATCGAAAAACGATATTGTTAATATCGCGGAATATTTTTATTATTATTATACAATTTCTTCCGAAATTATAAAAGAGTATAGTGTAATTGTCTTAAGGATTATACTGGTCCCCAACATTTTTGAGTTTCAAGGGGGTTACGGGGTTTGTAACTTAAATGAAAAATGAGAGAATGACAGCATCGTGAGGGAATGAATGATTTCTATCACAGATTAAATGAAAATACAACATTTTTATATTATCTCAATTAATTTTTTATTGCAAAATTAATGATGAACAGAAATAAATTTTAAGTCTATATAATTATAATTAGAGTATAGATGTAAGATTGTCCAAAATACGTTTTTGATTAAATATTTTTGCTATTAAATTATAATATAAATTTCTAAAACTACATATATATCTTGTTATTTTATTTTAATATTTTATTATGGATGTAGCGTGCAAGCCACGGGTGCGTCATCTGATGTTTAGTAATTACTGTAGCGTGGACATTTGCAGTGTCAGCCAGATAAGCCATAAATCCGTTGCTGTGAAGGAAAAAGGCATTAATTGGAATTGGAAATGATAGGGTACTGCCTGCCTATTTTTTTTAATAATGAAATAAATATAAATATACAGGATGTTCCAGAAAGTATGGATCAAATCAAACAGGGGTGAGGGGGAGGTCATTTGCCATCTTCTGACCACAAAAGTTATAATCCGATTTTTTGTAGTTTAAAAGTTATATCGATTTTAGTATTTTTTCAATGTCTTGCATAAAGTTCTACTAAAATGTTAATTAAAAGAACTATGAAAGTTATAGGCTTCATTTTTTCTTAGAAACCTCGGCAAATAGCTTGTCTATTCTTTAGTACTGCTATTTTTTTGACTAGCGAACGTGTATCAATAAATACAATAACAAATAGACCGAATTTTCTGTTTTATATAAAAGGTTGACTTTATTCTGTTAACTAAACGTATATCTTTGTTCCAAATCTAACGGACGATTAGAAAAATTTAGTGTACTTTTTAAGTTTTATTTTTAGGGTTCCGTAGTAAAACGGAACCCTCATAGTTTCGCCATGTCCGCCTGTCTGTCTGTCTGTTTGTCTGTCCGCGGCTTTGCTCTGAGAGCCTTAACACTAGAAAGCTGTGATTCGGTATAAGTATACATATGAATCACGCCGAGAAAGTCGTACAAAAAAATTTTTTTCGGGGTGTCTAGTCCCTATGTATAAAGTGAGACCAGAATTTTTTTTTCATTTATGTTGTGGGGTTTCGTTAGATAGGTCTTTTAAAAATATTATAGGTGTGGGAAAACCATTTTTGCGAACGAGGAGTTGCTTCCGAAATATTAAGCTTTTAAGTGTCAATTTTTCTTGGAGTCAAGTGTCCCCCCCAATCTACCCACTAAACTGACGCTTCTAAAAATGTGAAAAAATTCATGATGTTAGTACATATAGTTAACTTAAAAGGAAAATTGTCACGGCTACTTAGGCTTTTGTAGTTATCGACTTATAGCCGATTAAAGTAAAAATAAATATTTCACACAAATTTCATTGAAAATTGGTAAGATAAACATGTAAGTTGTTAAGAATTGAGTTAATTTTAAAGATTATACATACTATTGAATGTCTGCATATTATGATGGAAACTACAGAACCCTTCATGCGCGTAGCTCGACACGCACTTGACCAGTTATTTACTTGACAAATGCTATAGTTTGATACGCATCCGTAAGTAGCGTTTTCTTAGTAAGAAGATAGCCTAAATCTTTTTAATCTAGATCAATTTAATAAATTACAGGCTTTTACGCAGAAATATTACTATCTCAATCCAAAAAGCTAACCATTAGTATAATTTTCCAAGAATTACGATAACAGCCTAAAGAGGTCTCCAAAGTCCAAAATCTACAAGGTGTAGGACTGTAAGTATTAGTTATTTAAGAAAATCTGATATTAATAGTTATAATTAAATAAAAATGTATTATATTTTTTTTAATTAATATTTTTTTAACATGTCTTCACTTGTGACAATTTTTCTTTCTCTGATTTTCCCAAACACCGTACCACTTACGTTTATTTTTATTTCATAACCATACAGCGTGTTTGAATGTTTAAGTTTCCTAGGATAACATTTTAAAAAAGGCCACCTTAATATGGGTTCAAACCCTAGCTAGCACCGCTGAATTTTCAAGTACTTGTGTTTAAATTCATCTCGTGCTCGGCGGTAAAGAAAAACATCGTGAGGAAACCTGCATGTGCCGGACCAGCAATCTGCAGTGGAGCAGCGTGATAGATTAAGCTCTTTAACCTTCTTTAGGAGAAGAGGTGTTACTTTATTTAAAAAAAGCCTTAAATCACAGTTTACTGCTTCCTATGAAACGATTTTGTCATAGAAAATTTTGACTGCCATATTCTCATCCATAATATGACGGCCCGCATTCTTACGAAAGCAAAATATAAGCGACTTCGGGTATTATGTACATTGTCGGTCGTATTTTGATGTCGAGTATAACTCTAAAACGGAATAACAAACATTAATTTGTTGTTTTCTAACATACTTTAAAACTCGTCAAGACTGAAAATTCTCTCGAAACTTAAACTTAGTTTTCTTTTGAAAGAACTTGAGTGGGGAAAGTTAAAAGAAAAGTTTTAAATGCGTTCCTGATTCCGGGAATAGTTTTCTGACTGAATATCACATCGACTGGCAAACTGTTTAAACATTGAAGTTGCTTTTTGAATAATATACAAAGTATAGTTCACGCCATCTTTGACTTCTATCTTTGGTTATATTCAATTGAAATTCTTTATTTAAAGTTATTTATTATCACTTTTGTTCTATATATCTATTTCTATTACAATTTTATTATAATGAAAACTTTAAATACTACTGAAAACAGTGATCTTCAGGTTTCAACTTTCTGCTTGGGAGGAGTCAAAATACAAAATATTTGTCTTCAAAACATTTTAACCGATATCAAAGAAGGAGGAGGTTCTCAATTCATCGGGGCTTGTTTAGCTTTAAGCATTACATTTTTTTTATAAATATATACAAGTTCGTAGTCTGAAATTAAATATAAAAGTTTAGTAATACAGACCTACCTTAAAAACTAAGCTAAGGTTTCACAATTCCAATTCCCTTAGGAATAATTTAAAATCTTAAGGATTTTACTAACAGGGTTTACTTAAATTTGTCCTCTGAGATATTCAAAAAGGTACCTAAGGGTCGATTTTAGGATAAAGACGATCTAAATTACAGGCAATAAGGATTTTCAGTCAAATTACATTAATTGCTTATTGCCTTACAAATTGATACTGAAATTAGTTCAATAAATCCTCGACTAAACTCCCTTTTAATAATTAATTTATTTTCTACAAACGCTTTCAAACAAGTAAATGTATTGAAGAATACTTCAATATTTTAGCTCGAAGCAAATGAAATTGTTTGCTCGTTATTTAAAAAGAAAAAATTCAAGATGGAATATTTTTATTACATACTTTTGTTAATTAAATACTTATAGGAGCCTCTTTGTGCATAAAAGTTGCAAAGAGTAAAAAAAATGACGACTGTCCGAAAATTTACATAAATAATTTCATTAATAAAAATGTACTAACAGACTAAATATTGAAAATTAAAATGCCTCAATATACTGATCACCTTGCATACGCCTGCATATTTCGACACGACCAGCCGGTGCCAGACTTAGAACTAATCTTGGCCAATACGAACCAATGCTGAGAGAGACGAACCTAACTAACTAATTAGCGAAAACATTAATGTGTGTGAGTGAGATAGCTGTAGTGGCACGTGTCCAAGATGAATTTGATGTTTCGGAAGAACTTCAGCACCGAGAAGACGGTCTCGGGGGGAGGTGGTGGGGGGAAGGCGAAGGGGGCTTTGGGAGCGGGAAGGAACGCAAAGCGACGGGACAGGGAGCGGTACTCGTGCATGGAGGAACATCACTACAGAACCCATCTGTTCTTCTCAGCACCTAGGGCCAGTACCCAGTATAGCGATGGCTCAGGTAACTTGGGAAGTAAGGATCGTAGTTCCAATAGTGCGTGTGTGTGCCGGCAGTGCGCAAGTGTGCTGTGACGACGACTTCTAAACGGAATAACTATTTTTTTCTTCCCTGTAACTAAATATTTTTTATCTGTTGTCTTCTCTGTTAATTGTTTTCTAAATTGCTGTTTTTTTCGGTTTTACTTTTTTATTTTAAAACTAAGCATGGTATATTGTAAATAATACGTCATTTACAATTTTTTTTGTTGATGTTATTTATTTTATTTTTATTTATTTTTCGAAGGTTAGGACGAAAGTAACCCAATTTAATAAGAGATAAACCTCGAACAGACTTTGACAGAGCAAAAATAAAAGTCAGAAAATACACTCTATAGCTAGTTAACGAATTTTAGCGTCTACTAAAGTTGATGCAGACTAGTTGACGTTAGCCAAAATGAAAAATATTCTATAAATGAACCTTAGTCGCGATATTTATAGCCACTCGCGTTAGTTGAGTTGGAACTTAAGAAATCGGAAAAAGTTTTGAAACATCGATTGCGATATTTTCAGTGTTTATTTCACTAATACTAAATGTAGAGTTATTACTAAAATATTTTTAAAGCGCTAAGACGTCGTTAATTAACAAATCTGTGAGAATAACATTTCTGTCGTATTTCGTAAATAAATTATCATATGTGACTGACATGTCGTATCCAATACAGCTTATATCATGTTTTTAGGAGCGCTAAAATAGCGCTTTTAACAAGGTTATTAATTATAATGATATCAAAGTTGCTATACCCATACAAAGTAAATAATGTCAAGCCAAATATTTTAATGAGACTCACACCCACATTTAAGGTACAACACGCGACCAGCACACGTGAGGGTCTATTTTGGGCAAGGAGTGTAGCGACATGAAAGAATTTGTTATGTTTCCATTTATTCGTTAACATTGACGAAATAATATACGCAGTAATTTATTTGCATTTGCATGTCAAAATCGTTACACACCTTGGCAAGAATTCTTTTGTAAATAATTCAGAAAAATGTTTATGCAAAAATGTTTCAAGGTATTTCATTGAACAAAAACGCCATAGCAAATTTTACAAATATTAACTAAAACCTTTATCACTGCAATAGTAAATTTAACAGCATTTCCTACTCATAATCCAAGCTAGACCTCCAAAACCCCTCAAAACTTACCATCAAGAAAAAAATGTCATTCACGAAAAATCCTGGCTGAAAATAATAAAATAAAAAAAAATAACATTTCAATTTCAGAACGATGCGGTCCAGTCATCGGCGGTGGGACGGGCCCGGAGCCGGAGCCGCCACAGCCGCTGGTCACAAGGGAGCCGTCAGTCTCTCTCATGCGGTGGGAGAAGCCGGCCACAACGGAGAGGAGGCGGACAGAACCGGTGTCACTGGCGACCCTGGAACGAGACTGCTTCGTGATCCCCGCCCACGCTTTAGAGCGGTTCCTGCCTGATGGCGTACCGGTAGGTTTTGTTCTGTTTTGTAAGTTTGGTAATAGCTGATACATGTTACTTTGTCTGCTGGTTGCTTAATAACAATATGGTTTTGGAACGAAGTTCCTTGTACTAGAATTTAAATAGTAAAACTCGTAGTATAATGAAGAAAACAATCAGAATCATCCGTTCATTTCCAGTTCAGGTCTTACCATAAAGTGCTAGATGTTCTACTTTTGTGTATTTATTTTTTTTAACTATATTTATTTGGCCTCCTGTTATCACATTGTAATGTCAAATATTGATCTCCCAATTTTATAAATCGTATTTTAAAATAAGTTTAAAATCTTCTATATCTTTTTGGGCATAAGACGTCCCATGCATTTAAGAAAGAAAACTGTCCATAATGATAATAATCAAATGATAAGACATTGATCAGTTAATAAATGAGCAAATTATATAAATCGGAGTCATTCGTAAATATCCGTTGTATAACACATCATGTTTACTGATAGCACATATCGGCAATGTGTCTAATTTCCACTCGCTCGTAAAAGTGAACTACATTTAAATGTACCAACTATATTTATTTCATTTCGCAATTGTTGTTCTTTTCTTTTCTCGTTAATTTAAAATAAGTATCTTTTTAAATCCAATAATTAAATTAAAATTGTTATTTTTCTAGTTACCTGTGCCTCCTCCCACGCCAGAGAAGGGAATGGCGACGAAGAATGCCCAAAACTCCCTCAGTATCCTCGAAGTCGCCGACCCGAAGCTTTGTATATTAGCGCATCTGATGAGCCCCTTAGAACCGATAGAGCCTATCCTAGAATCTCCACTTGCCAAACCTTTGATCAAACAGAAAACTGCCGCAGGAGAGTTACTGAATGATGTGGCGCACGCCAATACTGCTGTAGGAGGGATGCTTCTAGCTAACATGGAAAGAAATGCGGAATTCCCATTCATATCTTACTATGTGATAAATACGACGCAAACGGACCCATTGCTGTTTTACAATAACATGAGAAGTGCCTCGCTGTCGAAGTTTGATCCGAAGACTATAAGGTATTCGGCAGCGCATACGCTGGACTTGTATAGTGAGGTGGCGATGATATGCAGACCTCCGTTCAATGATCTTGCTGGTGGACCAAAGAAATCTCATACACCTACTACGGGATTTATTATTAGTGTTTATAAGGTATTAGCTTATTCTATTTTGTTTGTGATAAGAATTTCACTATTTACTTATATTTCTTGAATTGTTAGCAATAAAGGCTGTGAAGTTGCATTTGCTATTCTGAACAAATTCTATATCTTACTAGATAAATTGGACTGTAACAATTTGGATTTTCTTTTTGAAAACTTAATACCAATTGCCTAAACAGTAATTTGTAAGAATTAACCCAATCATACCGTTTTTCAAATCTCTATCCCTTTAAAACTTAACATATACCAAAACAAAACTAAGAAGGTTCAACCAAACTAATCAAACATTTAACTGTTTCAGGTCTTCGAAGGTGATGACGGGGAACGCTTCGAGAGGAACTGGTTATACTGGACTGGTGCTCGCATGCTCTACCGCCACTTACCACATTCGGTGGGAATGAGGAAGATCGCGCTCCACAAGTCTGTAGCAGCACATGGAGACAAGATGTACTTACTGGTTTGCGAGTGTGCCAACTTGTTGGACGACTTATCCGGTGCGGCCATGTTGATAACAGCACTACGAGCTAGGTTATGCGGCTACACGGGTCTTTACAGACCTATCCAGACTTTCTAGTAAATGGGGACAGGCCCTAGCTGGTCTATCTAGATGTAAGTTTTAAGGGAGCAGTAAGATTCGAGCTTTGAAGCGACAATGAAGTGCACAGTTGGTTAAGTGTGCCAACTTGTTGCACGATTAATCGGCTTTGTGAATCAGTCAGTATGGATACACAAGTCTCATGAAAGTTTCAAGTAAAAGGAGGTCATCCTGACAGGTCTCTTTAGTTATAAGGTTTAAGCCTTAAGGAGCACCGTTTATGGGTACGAGCCTTCGTATGGGTGTTGCACTGTTGGTCTGCAAGTGTGCCAACTTGTTAGACGAATTGTCGATAGAATTTTGGTCATAGCTTTGCGAACCAGTTAGTGTGGATACTTGGACCTCTTAAGATGTTCAAGTAAGAAGAGGTCATCCTAGCTGGTCTCTTTAGTTATAAGGTTTAAGGGAGCACCGTTTATGGATTCGAGCTTTGTTACGAGCGCGTCAATTGTGGATCATCGGATTTAGCAATGCTAAATAGATTTTAGATATTCGTAGATTTAAGAGATTCTTATTGAAATTTCAAAGGTTTACAAATTGCTGTTGATTGTTTTGCGCTATATTTTTAGATTTATTGTGAAAGTAGTTATAAAATCACTTACAAAGGAAATCATTTCTTTGGTCAATTTTAAAATATTAAAGAGGTTAGGTACATTAGGAAAGAACAAAAGATATTTATCGAAATCAACATCGATTAGTTTACGCATTACGTCAGTCACACACGTACATATACCCTTGATCATGTACAAACTTGTGCAAGTATGCTTCGTTGGGGGTGGAATAATTACTACGTCTATCAAACTTTCAAAAAGAGTGTATGAATTTATATGAAAGGCAATAGTTAAAAATGATATCTAGTCTTCCATCTTTTGGAACTGTAACGAAAAACCTAAATAATAACAGTATACAACCAAAGTATAATTAACAATGACATATATTACGTAATAGACAAATAATTGGTTATAGGTCATAGTGATAAAATTTAACAATATTTTACACTAAATTGGAAATGTTAACTGCTTAATAAAATTGAAAATATTGGTGGTAAGAAATATATAACTATTATATTTAAGGGGTTGTGTATCTGTTACACGATTTTAATTAAAAAAAAAATAAAATACATTTTACCCAAAACGACTAATTTTATGGGAGTTTTAAAAATGTTTAATGGCATTACAGCCACCACAGTTGCAAATAGTAATATATACTACAAATTATCCATTTTATCATTTTTTAAAATTTAGTGTAGATATTATTTTAACTGCCACGCCACATGGGACATGTGCCGGAAGTCCTTCCTCTGACATATCTCCGGAACATATCATAGACAAGCTTTATTTGACACCTTAAATTAGATAATGGACAGCGGACACCTTTATCATCACTCATCAGGTTTAGATCAGGACATCAGGTTTAATAATTGTCAACAGTTTTAATTGAATTTTTAATAACATTTTATGCCGCAAAAAATTAATTACATTTTTTTGTTATAATTAAGTTAGGTTTATATTTATATCTATGTATTATGGATATCGTCAAAATATTGGATATTAAATTAGACAGGTTTAATAATGAAAATTACCTTTTACTTTAATACCAAGACGGGTTTAAAAAATTAAAAATTTAATTTAAATGGACTGTAATTTTAACATTTCTTCTATCATTACAAATTACTTAATTAGTAATTTAAATAAATGAGAAAAATGTAAAAATCTATTGTGGAAATGTAATATGATAAAATAATCGGGTCAATATCGCAAGAAATGTGTATGATATTATCTCTGTAAATGAGATTTTTAACGGTATTTTTATTGTAAGGTGTTTTAATAATAATAGGATATTATTTATATTGTTGAAAAATTATTTAAAGTTTATTAAGTGTTGATGGAAATCAATTTCAAATATAATATTTTTTAAATATATGAAAGTTTTTGTCACTTATAGAACTATGTTTATTAATATAGCTTGTAACAAAATTGTTTTTTAAAGTTTTTGTTAAATTGTATTTTTTTTTCATCTACATGATGTATTTATCTATCTTACAGAAAACAAAGCTATAAAGGGGTGTTCACGTTCCAAGGTCGAAATATATAAAAAAAATACAATGTTTCTAATTCATATTGTTCATGTATATGTATGGTAACCAATTAGTCATTAATTACCATTAAATTATTTCTAATATAAATTACAAAGGCACTAAAAGTTCAATTGTTGCAATGCATTCGATTATTTTGCTATGGTGCTAAAACTAGTAAATTTGGTAAGTAGCTAGAGGTTACGGGCTTGATGGTTTGTCAGAGTTAAAAGGAGTACAAGTTACAAAATAATGCAAATAAATATGTTTAAGAAATCAGTATTACGAAGTAATTTAACGTCGATTGTTATAGATAAGCTTAAAATACATCACCTTAATTAAGATCTTTTAACTTTAAAACTTATGCGAGACTCCCTTTGCCAACTATGCCTTCAAATTATTAGAAAAAAAAAATTAGCAAATTGTAAAATGTTAAGTTTTGCAATCTAGTATTCTTTATACAAATAGATTTAAATTAAATTTTATCACGACTTTAAATCCACACAGCGCAATAATTTTAATATAATATAGAATTGTATATCTGCCTCAAGTAACCACACAATCTAACATGTGTATACACTGCCATTATCAATTTTTTAATACTAAATTGCACTAGTATGATTTTTTTGTTTCCTTAGGTAAAAAAGTAGATTCATTTTAAAACAGCAGATCTAAATCAAAGCTTAAAATTTTATAATAGACTTTAAACATTTTTACTAACATTAATGCTTTAAAATTGTACACCTCTGTAAAGAAACTACACGTTCATTCTCGCATCAGTTCTGTTTTTATGATTTAATCAAAAGAGAAATAAAAAAAAAAACAATAATATATATTTTAAAGCAAAGATTTAAATCGTTAGATGCGCCCTCGCCATAGTATGGTCGCTTCAAAATGTGGCACA
>DVXP01004399.1:0-10396 GCA_018235645.1 Junonia grisea
AAACCCTGGCTAGCACCGCTGGATTTTCAAGTGCTATGTGTTTAAATTCATCTCGAGCTCAGCGGTGAAGGAAAACATCGTGATGAAACCTCCATGTGCCAGATGAAATTCTGACACATGTATATCCACCAATCCGCAGTGGAGCAGCGTGGTGGATTAGGCTCCATACCTTCATCCTAATAGGAGAAGAGGCCTATGCCCAGCTGTGGGATATGTACAGGCTGTGTTACGTTTTTTTTTTTTCTTTATAATATTATTATGATAAGATATCGTAACTGGATTGGGAAATCCTAATAGATTACACTAAAATTACTTATCTGTAATTATGTCTACTCGTATATTTTTCCATTTTAAGGTATCTAATTATTTTTTAATAAGTAGATCATATTTGCATGTGATAACATATCAATGTTTAATATTATTATTAATAACATGCCGGCCAGTGCCGGCGTAAGGGTCACTGGCACCTCGGGCAAAAATTCTGTGTGACGCCCTCGTCTTCCCTGTCTTCAAAGTACCAAATTAGCTAAAAAAAAGGCCCTCACCTTCCGTTGCCTATCTTGAAACTGCCAATTTAGCTAAAAAAAAACAGGTCCTCACCTTCCGTTGCCTATCTTGAAACTGCCAATTTTGCTTAAAAAAATTTCGTTTTCGGTTTCGCTCCTACCAAACAACTTCACACAATTTTGCCGTCCTTAGGTTAGCCCTCGGCGCCCTAATAATTTGGCGCCCCGGGCAGTTGTCCTACCTCTCCCCCCCCCCCGCATAACGCCGGTACTGATAACATGAGTGATATCTTTCGCCGAGATTTCGTTTTATTAACAGCCTTTCATTTGGATAAAGAAATAACCATTATATCTGTTTTATTTTATTAATTTTTGTGTACCGAAAAGAAATAAGACTTCAAAATTCCTAAATTTCTATTTAAATCTATATTTTCTTTTGATTTTATTAATGCTACACTAGGTGCCTGTCTGTGGTCGATAGAAACGACCATAAAACCTTTTTTGTTAAGCCATTCATTTTCTTTTTTATGCACATTTGATACTCCTACGTTCGCCGAATTTTCGTAAGTGTATACGAAGTTTTCGCTTCACATATTAATTAAATCAATATACTTAACTTTTACTAAGCTAAAGTGAATGTTAAAAAATAAATAATATGTATTATAATTACCTTGTACATGTTGATTCTCCCTTAAGTTCGGTAAGTAGTCTGCTGAAGCCTGTAGATTACAAATTATTTATTAATATTAAATATAAAACCAATCTATAAAAGAAACCTACTATCTAGGTTAGAAAAGGCTATCTTTTTCCAGGAAAATGTGTTAAAAAATACCGGTTTCCTTAGGAGATTTACTTCTACCAGGACGATAAAGTCCTCTCAGTGCCCGGGAGCACTCTAGGCATAGGCGTTCCAATCGAGGCATCGTAGTAACATAGGTACACAAGTAATTCCATGATGATTCAACTACGACGATATGGGTACCAGTGGCGGATTTCCCCATAGGCCCGTAAGGCCCGGGCCTAGGGCGCTAGATTTTTAGGGGCGCCAAAATTCGCTTTTCAGGGACGGCAAAGTTGCAAATGAGGCGGACGACCTTTTTTTTAGCGAAAATATTATATTTATTTAAGGGGAATTTATTGAGGTTGGGAGGTTGTCGGCCTTTTTTTTAGCTCATTTCGTACTCAAAATCACATAGGGGATGGCTAGGTAGGGCCGTAGTATGAATCAGGGCCTAGGGCGCCACTTGTGTCAAATCCGCCACTGATGGATACTGGTGGGTTTTAGTGAAAATCAATTTTTTATTTAAAAAAAAGTCAATAAATCTTATAGATATTATGTATATATATATATATATATATATTCCTATTTATTTTTCATAAAGAATTGGCTGTTACGCGGTACGAAGTTCACCGGGTCATCTTGTACATAGTATTTCTATTTATAATTAAAAAGTTATTTATTATTCCGCAAGTAGGTATATAGTAGGTATTTTTTTTTATTTTTTATCTAAATATAATTATATTGTTAAAGCCGATCCAGAAGGGAATAACAATACAACAACTGTTCATCATACATGTCTCTATTCCAACCATCATTACAATAATAACCCTCTTGACATCTGACTCTTCTCCCTCGTCAACAACCCGGCACTAGGCAACCACCGAATCACGTATTCAAAATAGTCCCATTAAAAATATATTCATCCATTGATAGTACGGATAATCGCGATTTCGTATATCTGAGGTCCGAATAATCGATTTTCCGCCGATATGCCTACTCGTATAATTAAAAAATATTTTTCTTTCTTACCCAGTGGTTCACCAGCGCAAATAAAATCAACGTCGTTGGCCACATCCTTGCAATCACTGATTTCGAAAACCCCTTTTTTTCTTTAACATGTAAAGATAAGCTAAAACCTAAAACATTAACTCTTACATTTCATTCGAATTACCTTTACTTGTAGTCGCTTGTTAAACTTATTGTTAACAAGATCTTGATCATTGATAATTGATAGTGTTGATTACAAAGAAAGTTTAGATTGTTTTAATGGATAAATTTGATACAGAACCGATATAACTTATTGGATCATTTCGTTTCGAATTAAGGGTCACAGGTTCAAGATAGCCTCTGAATTTTTAAGTACCCTCCGTTCCCTATCTTCAGAATGCCACTTCAGTTAAAAATAAAGGTCGTCCGCCTCTTCAATTTTGCCGCCCCTGAAAAGCTATTTTTGTCCTTTTGTTTGTCTTGCCCCTGAAAACTTAACTGAGATTTAAAATACTCAATTAGACAAAAATGAGTTTCAATGAGACTCAGAGACAAGTGAATCAAGTCACGACACGAGACTTCTAATAACTCTAGTTTTCTAAGAATAGAAAAACACGTGAAGTATGGTGCAGATATAAATACATTTCATAGAAAGTTGCGCCAAACTTCGATCAAGTTATTACAAATCTCAAAAAAAATTTAGTATTTTAGAGTGGCATAAAACCTATAAAAAACTTATTAATTTAAAATATTGTATTAGACTTCCATCATCCACAATTAGTTTTTGGCTAATATTGCCAATGTTCAAAATAATGTAAAGTTTCTTATTATCTATAGTTGTTATGTGGGTATATTTATAATAGTTAAGAATGAGCGGTTGTATCCGCCATTATGCAAGCAGTCGAAAATATAGCTCCTACGCAACAGACGTGTATATTATTTACCTACCGAAATAACAGTGGCGACGGGTGAACTTTACGCGTGCAATATGTCTAAAGTGTCAGTTGGACTATTAAGCGTGTTTAATCACGAAACACAAGAATGGTGTTTATATAAAGATCGGTTAGAACAATGGTTTCTTGCCAACGACATCGACGACGTGGCGGACAAATCTGGTGCGAAGCGACGTGCTATATTGTTAAGTAGTTTAGCTGAAACTACTTATCGGCTCGTAAGGGACTTAGCTTTACCGAAAGAAGTGGGTTCACTGTCATATTTCGAAGTAACCGGCTTATTGGATGCGCACTTCAAGACAAAGAAATGCAGTTTTGCCGAGCGGTATAAATTTCATAGTGCCGTTCAAAGTCCTAATGAATCGATGGCGGAGTGGGCTGCTCGCGTACGCGGGTTAGCCATGGACTGCGGGTTCACGGCGGCGTCGCTTAACGAAGCGTTACGTGATCGCTTTGTGTTGGGCATGACGGTTGGTGCTGAGCGAGACCGACTGTTTAGTGAACCCTTGGAGGACCTCTCGTTGGAAAAGGCTTTGCAACTAGCAGAAAGCGTTCGTTGTGCAAGAGAAGGTGCGCGTCAGGCGGTAGTGCTGGCTAGTCCGGCGCTGGGCGTGCCCCATTGTCTCGACGTACACAAGATGGCGGCGCGGTCCGGATCTTGGTCAACTTGTCGTGATCCTGAGAAATCTTCGCATCGTTCAAATACAGCAAAAAAGTGTGAAGTGTGTGGCTATAACGGTCATATAAGTGAGACGTGCAAATATAAAAATTATATTTGTAGGAAGTGTGGAGCTAAAGGGCATTTGAAACGTGTTTGCTCGAAACGGCTAAGTAATAATTTTATAGCTTATGGTTCGGATGACCATAGCAATGGCGATGATGGTAAGATATCACTCTTCCATATCCGTACTTATAGGGGTGAACCGATGCTTGAGGCGATTGTGGTAGACAATGTCTTATTAAAATTCGAAGTAGATACAGGTTCTGCTGTAACAGCTATTTCTGAAACCACGTACAACACGTATTTTAAAAAGCATTTGTTAAAGCATAATAATAAGATTTTAAAAAGCTATAATGGAACTACAATTAACTGCTTAGGCATGCTATCTTTGCCATTTTTATTTAATGGTAAAAAGAAATATTTAGATGTTTTTGTTGTTAAGAATGGTGGCCCGCCCTTATTAGGTCGCGATTTTATTCAAAAATTTAATTTACAAATATGTCCTATTAATATGTGTGAAAGTGTTTTGAATGTAGAAGATTTAATAAATAGTTACCCGCGGCTATTTTCTGAGTCCTTAGGGTGCTGTAAAGATGTCGAAGTAGAACTAAATTTAAAACCTGATTCGAAACCCATATTTTGTAAAGCGAGACCTGTTCCGTTTGCACTTCGGGAAAAAATCGAAAACGAAATTAACAGGCTGTTGTCTTTAGGTATAATCGAGCCCACAGCTTATTCTGATTACGCAAGCCCAATAGTGCCCGTTTTAAAACATAGTGGGGAACTTCGCATCTGTGCTGATTATTCGGCGACTATTAATAAGCAACTTGTGATAGAAAAATATCCGTTGCCGCGTATAGAAGAACTTTTTTCTAAGTTGCACGGAGGAGTTCAGTTCAGCACGCTTGATTTATCTTCAGCGTATTTTCAATTAAAACTTAATAAAAAGTCACAACTTCTCACATGTATTAACACGCATAAAGGTCTATATAAATATACGCGACTAGTCTTTGGTTTAGCAAGCGCACCTGCTATATTTCAGAGAACGCTCGAAAAAATACTTTCAGGTATTGATGGCGTCCTTCAATTCTTAGACGACATTCTGGTAACCGGCAAGACTCGGGAAGAGCATATGAGCAGATTGAAAGAGGTTTTTAGCAGGTTAGAAGACGCCGGGCTAGTATTAAAACAAAATAAATGTAACTTCTTTCAAAATTCCGTATCATATTTAGGGTTCGTTATTGATAAATACGGATTGCATAAGTCACCAGAAAAAGTTAATTCAATTTTAGCAGCAAAAAAGCCTACAAATATAACAGAGTTAAAATCGTTTTTAGGGTTAGTAAACTATTACAGGGGGTTTATTAAAAATGCGTCAACGATTTTGTGTCCATTGCACGAGTTATTGAAAAAAAAAGTGCAATGGAGATGGGAACAACAACATGACGATGCGTTCGAATGTATTAAAAAACAGCTGGCTTCGGATAATACATTAGCACATTTTAATTACGAAGCAAAGATTATTCTCACGGTAGACGCGTCCCCATTCGGTCTCGGGGCAATTCTGTCTCAAATCGAGGAAGGTGATATTGAAAGGCCCATTTCTTACGTTTCACGTTCTTTGTCAGCTGCAGAAAAGCAGTATAGTCAAATTCAAAAAGAGGCCACAGCTATTATTTTCGGGGTACGAAAATTTCACCAGTATTTATATGGCAGAGCAGATCCTTTTATACTAAGAACGGACCATAAACCTCTTCTATCAATTTTTAAACCAAACAAGGGTATACCCGAGGTTTCGGCTAATAGACTTCAGAGATACGCATTATTTTTATCGGCGTATAATTACGTTATTGAATATGTAAGCAGTTCGCATAACTCAGCTGATTATCTAAGTCGATCTATGACTAATGACCCTACACCGTTGTGTAAAAAATACAATGAAGTAAACAACACT
This sequence comes from Junonia grisea, assembly GCA_018235645.1. Taxonomy (NCBI): domain Eukaryota; kingdom Metazoa; phylum Arthropoda; class Insecta; order Lepidoptera; family Nymphalidae; genus Junonia; species Junonia grisea. The sequence goes on from DVXP01004399.1 coordinate 5,903, forward strand.
CCTTGTACACTGGATAATGCGTCTTATGTCAATTTCGTTTGGAATGTAAATTCAATGCCTGTATCCCTAGTCGACGTTAGGCAGGCGACCGAGGCGGACGGCCTTTTGTCTCGAATTGTTTATTTTGTGTTAAACAAATGGCCCAATAAAATTACCGATAAAAATATTCGCGCTTATTATCATTGTAGGTCTGAGCTTGCCGTAGAAAATGGATGTCTTATGAGAGGTTCTAAATTAATAGTTCCTAAAAGTTTGAGGCAAGATATTATTAATGAATTACACTGCGGTCACTTAGGCGTTGCAAAAATGAAGGCGTCGGCGCGTTCACGTTTTTGGTGGCCGGGTATGTGTGCGGACCTCGAGCGCGCGGTCGGCGCGTGCGGCGTCTGCACACAGCTCCGCGCCGCGCCGCGCCGCGCGCCGCTCACGCCGTGGCCGTACCCACCTGAGCCGTGGTATAGGGTACACGTCGATTTTTTGGGCCCTTTAAATAGTAAAGTATATTTGGTGGTTGTAGATGCGTATTCAAAGTGGGTTGAAGTTTTCGATGTAAGTTCAGGATACGGATCTAAAATAATAATAGAAAAATTATGCGAACTAATGTCGAGATTTGGATTATTCCACACCATTTGTAGTGACAATGGGACATCATTCACTTCTACGGAATTTCAAGACTTCTGTAAAATTAATGGCATTACTCATTTAACATCTCCAAGTTATCATCCTGCGAGTAACGGACAGGCAGAAAGTTACGTAAAAATTATTAAAAAAGGGTTGAAAGCAATAGTTTTGTCTGGTTTGCAAAAGAAAGACATTAATATTAAATTAAATGAATTTTTATTCAATTATAGAAATTCCGTTCATTCTACCACAAATCGTTCACCAGCTGAGGTTCTTTTTGGTAAAAACTTGCGGTGTAGATTAGATCTTTTAAAACCTTCGTCATTGTCTTCGTTATCCGACCCTAAGCTAAAAGAAATTGTAAATAAAAATCAGTGTTCACAGATTAATTCATACAGTGGTAAACGTAAACTAGATTTCTCAGTGAATGACGTGGTTAGAGTAAAAACTTATTGTAAACAAAATAGTTACTGGTCATTAGGGACAATTGTAAAGGTTCTTGGTAAATCAACTTATTTAGTGAAATTAAAAGATATTGATCGTATTGTTAAGAGACACAAAAATCAAATGTATCAGTGTAAGGGGGAGGAAGGTATAGTGATGTCGGCAAACAAATCCGCAGAAAGTATCTCTAATTTTAGTCCCGTTAGTAACGATCAGAACGATAAAGAGTTTCTGCCGCCAATCGTTATCAAGGGAAACGCCAGCGGTGATGTGGATGTTTGGGGTGATTGCCAAGACACGGAATTGACGCCACCCATTCCACGACCTGCAGATGAGGGTGCCAGCGATGCGGCTTCATCGTCTGCGGATAACCTACCTCCGAAGCAGCTTGAAGAACCTCCCCCTCGACTCCAAAGACCACGGAAACGTATTGATTATAAAAAGTACTTTTGAATGTTTTGTTATAAGTTACTATTCTATTACCTATACCTAAATTGTAATTAATTATAGTTATTTTAAACTACTGGTGGAGGGATGTTATGTGGGTATATTTATAATAGTTAAGAATGAGCGGTTGTATCCGCCATTATGCAGGCAGTCGAAAATATAGCTCCTACGCAACAGACGTGTATATTATTTACCTACCGAAATAACAATTTTGTTTCCTATATTGCTAGAATATCAACGCGAATTACGTCCACGCATTAACATCATTCATATAATCTTGGACACTGTAATGCTTTATTCATTAATATAGTTTTAAAAGTTAACTCAAACATAGTCCGAGTTTTGACAGGTTTCGACAGTGCAATTTTCTTTCTTTTACTTTTTCAGTTAGGTACTACCGGATTTTACGTAGAAAATTTTTCTCCCTTTTAAATAAAATAAATGAAATATTAATTCGTCACGATACCCCTGAAACCGTACGCTTAAAAATCCGAAATTTTTCAGGAATAAATAATAATTTTAAGCCCGTAACAGACTTAGCTGAAGTATTAATTAATGGAAACAATTTTTTTCGGATGTTTTAAAAATGTTTAGTCAGTTGAAATAATGAATGGGCAGTTTTTTTTTTATAAATTGTGCGGTTAACATGTTCAGTAAATAATTTGAATCCTCAATAATTTAATATAAGGTTGCAGTAAAATAAATGAAGCGGCAGTAAAATTCATAATGAATTATTTTGTGAGGGGGGATGAATCCTCCCCTACCCACACATAAAAATTAAGCATTAAATATTACATTTAAACTTAATGAACCCCTTCCCGGACTTCCCGATTAATATAAATTTAGATCTTTTGACAGATTTACCCCCCCCTCTCAATAACCATCCCCTTCCTTAATAAACTCAGTTAACCCCGACTCCACCTGGTACTTGTCTGTCCCACCCCTAGAGTGTTTTTATGAATCCGGAGGCACGGAGGGGGAGCAGCTATTATATTCGTGGAGTTAAGTCAAGGGTCGTAACGAGAAACGCATCTTTCGATATACAGTTGCCGGACTCTATACAAGGCGGAAGTTTTGTACAAATCCTCTGTTGGATATCTACGGGGCTTACCAATCATTACTTTAATGACAGCTCTTTGAGCTCTTTCTCCTTCAATCACATGACAGGCTGATGCACCACCCTGAACAGGTATACAGTAAACCAACAAAGATTGGCACAAAGCTTTATAGACTTGTGTTATCAATTTGCTGTCTGCAATTTTACGCAAATTTCTAAATACCGGTTTCAGCCTTCTTACTCTATTGGCAAGTGTTGTTATTTGAGGGTGCCAGTTTAGATTTTCGTCAATGACAACCCCCAAATATCTTATTTTTGGTAATTTGTCGAGGACTTCACATGAGCAAGTGTACGGCGTGATTTCTGATGCATTGCATGGAAAGACGTGTAACCTAAGTTTGAAGTTAGAAGGTGGTTGGTTAACTCGTGTAGTACTAAAGCAAATATATTTAGTTTTTTGGGCATTTATAGTGAGTAAATTACTTTCTAATATTTTAGTGATCTTACTAATTCCCTTCTCAGCTATCGTACAAGTCTCTTCCCACGACTTTCCATGGAATACTATGGCAGTGTCATCAGCGAACGATATTATTTGGCCATTATATAGTTTTGTTAGACAAAGTTCGTTGACGTACATCAGAAATAGTGTAGGGCCTAAAGTACTACCTTGTGGTATGCCATATGTAACCTTTTGGGTGTTGCTGGTACGATCCAAAATTTTGACTTTTTGACTCCTTTCTGTCAGGTAGTCATTGAACCATGCGAGTGGTGTTCCTCGTATACCAAGACCTTCCATTTTTCGAAGCAAGAGTGGTATGGATACAGTATCGAATGCCTTTTTCAGGTCTAGGAATACCCCTAGACACCGGTTCCTGCAGTCCATATGATTTGACACGATATTAGAAAAAGAAAGTACTGCATCTTCAGTTGATTTATTTGGTCTAAATCCAAATTGGTTGCTTGCGATCAAGTTATGACGTTCAAGATAACATACTAACCTTGTATTAACCAACTTTTCCAATACCTTACTTAGACCTCTTAGCAGCGTTATAGGCCTATAATTCGAAACAGACAGTTTGTCTCCTCCCTTGTAAATTGGCACAATAATGGCCTGTTTGAATATGGATGGAAAAGTCCCCGTCACCAAGCTTAGGTTACACAGGTGTTCAATAGGACAGCATAGGTTATTACGAAATCTCCTCAAGAACTCACTTGAAATACCATCATCACCATATGCACATCGAGTTTTTAAGTTTTTCAAGATACCTTTTATTTCTGTTGAGTCTGTGGGATTAAGCATCATCGAGTTGCCATTATGAGCGTAGGATGTTTGAAGGCGTAATAATTGATCTTCAGATGCATTAGTACTCCGTAATATTTTAACAGCAAGCGAACTTCCTACGTTTGTAAAAAAATTATTAACTGCGTTTAGAGATTCTGTTGGGTCGGTAGTTAAATTCATTAGGTCATTGGCTGAAATTTTTTGTGGAGTTAAGTTACAAAGTTCTTTTAATGTTTCCCACGTATCTTTTATTTTGCCCATTTGCTGCCAAAGTTTATTTTTATAGTAATTTATTTTTAGATTTTTAGTTATCTCTTTACACATATTTCGATACTTGATATATGTCAATTTATGTTCTGTGCTTTCTGGATATTTTTTTGTTATTGAATGAAGATGGTCTCGTTTCTTGATACATTTAATTATGCCAAATGTGATCCAAGGTTTCAGAGGTCTTCTTTTGCGTGATAGTGTAATGGTTTCGGTATGCTCAAGGATAATTTTTTGCAATATGTTAGTAAGAACTTGGGCTGCTTTATTAGCGTCAACAATTGATAAAAAGTCTAACCAGTCATATTCTTCAAGTACTTTTTTCATTCCATCATAATCGGTTTTTGTTCTAGTAAATGTACCACTGTGAGATGCA
>DVXP01004400.1:0-10395 GCA_018235645.1 Junonia grisea
AAGCAAAAAAAACTGTTAAAAAACGTGACTAACGTTTAATAATGCTTTGTGAAGAAAATGTAAAAGAATTTTATCTGCAGATCTATGCATTCAATTATACATAATATATAATTATATGCAATTTTTTAAGTCCGATGGCTTTTTTATCCTATATTAGTTTTTTTATTATAATCTAAGGTATAAGTAAATATTAATGAAATTGTTATCTATTGTGTCTAGACATCATTAAATAAATATAGCTACATTGCAACATGGGTCTTGAATCATCTTATCCATTGATTGTAATCATCTTAAATTCTGAGAATTCACATAAGTGTTATAATAAAATAGTATAAAAAAACTTTGGTGTTCTCTGTAAAAACGAGTTATTAATCATAAGTGTCCATTCTTCCATTTTTAATTATATTTTTCTTTTTTTTTATGTTCAATATACCTCTAAAAGCTTTGTACACACCCAAAAGAAATCCCTAACCCTTGTAATGTAAAGATAATAATTAAATTTTAAAATACATAATATTATTATTTTAATTCCACACATTTGTAATTGTTATTTAATTCGTAATGTTTACGAGTTGCTAAAGTTATTTAATTAATTTACAAATCATTTGCCCTTGAAAGTTTTTCTTGTGGATTGTTTTATTAATAGATAAAAATGTATTCAAATTTATTTCTAAGTTGTTTTGGAATGATAAATTATAATGAGATTCTATTTTATATTTACCTACTTCTACACTATATAAAGCTGAAAAAATTATTTGTTTTAGTGGGCTAACCTCAGATTAACCTCAATTCATAAAATTATTTGTGTATGATAGGCCATTTATTGAGAAAAGAATTTTATAATATTTAAAGTAAAAAATCTATTATTATTAATAAATATTCAGTTCTATTTAAAAGTATTTTTGAAAAATATTTTTTATAAGTAAATATGAATATTTTTCTAATCATTTCTATTTAATATAATGTCTATTATAACATACCGATTTCTAAACTCAATCAGTTAAAATGAATTAAATTTTAAAACAAAAATACAATATCAAACATATTTTTAAAGCCAATTAAACTAACTGTAAAAATTTAGTGATATGTTTAGATTGCTGTCTAGTTTTTATTAATGTTTCATTATTTAAATTTATGTAACCTGTGGATTTATTTTTATCAATTTCTTACACACAAGTAGTTATTTCATTAATTAATAAACTAAAATTAATGTTGAAAAAAAATTAAAAATATTTAAAAATTGTAGTAATAATAATATTAATGATATTTTATCAAAAGAGTAAAAAAAAATTAACAATTAAAGATGATATATTAGCAGCAGTATTATTTTTAAAAAATCAATAAAACCTGTAAAAATAGTAACAAATCAACAAATTGTTTTTCATTCGTCTAGTACTATAAAAGCTATTTTTTTACTTCCTGGTTAGGTTCAAGGATATCGATTTCTATGCCAAACTATTATTCAACAGTAAAACACATTTTTGTCAAGAAAATAACTTACGCATACTTAACTTAGATATTACTTCTTATTCAAAACAATACCTAAAAATTAACAAAACAAAGGCTTTATAAAAATCAATAACTTACTTGATTATCTTGAAAGCTATTCGTCCACTCGGAGGTCCATGTTTTAACAGCAAACATGTCCGTTTTATCGTGGATATTGTTCAAAAGGCCGGCCACATCCATTTTTGTTTAATTTCAATTTTTACAACAATATATTTGAGAACATATCGCCATGTCCAAGCACACTCAGCCACCAATCAGCTGTTTTGTAAAATGACAAACAAGAAGACTGAAGACAAAACGCAATAAACATTCGAGTCAGGGAATGTTATCTACACTCTCGCATTTCATAACATTGTTTTCTAAAAGCATAGACAAAACGAACAATGTCTTATGGCTCCTCCACACAATAGCGAACTAGGTCGCGAACCAGTTCGCTAATGGCAATAACATTTAAGTTTTGCACTATAGATATTTTGAGGAAGTAGATACATTAGCGAATGCATTCGCCAACGCGTGCGAACTAGTTCGCGAATGCCAGTAGCGAACTGGTTCGCTTAGTTCGCTGATGTGTGGAGGAGCCATAACCTTGACTAGATGTAGATAATAATATCATCTGGAATCAGTTTATTTAACTTCTAACTAACTTACAGAAAAAGTATCTCGTTGAAACTATTTGAAATGATCTTAATAAACGATAGCATTTTTTTACTGTCGAAAAAATTATCATTCATTTGTTACGCAATATATGGTCATATCTATGTGTCTATATATTTATAGAAAAGTGTGTCTTGATCAAATTATTTTATAAATTATTAAAATTTCTTAGTATCATTTTACTTTTTGCGTAAAAAGTTAAAAATTGCTCCTTTACAATATTAATGCGATATTTTTTATGATTTGTTTATTTATACAACATGTAATATTAGATAATATGTAAACATGCAATTTTTATAAATATTTTCTTAACCAATTTTAATCCACAATACTATTTAACTAGTATCTAATAGATAGTTAAATTGATTTACTGACTACATGATTAAACTTATTAGATATCTACGTTTTATTTTTACGCGAGAGTGTAGTAATACATTTTGAATGAATTGTCTTTGAATTCATTCACAATTATGTAACTCATTCTTTGTCAAAAGTCAATACAACGATAACCTTCACTTCCGTTCACTTCTTCATTCCTGTTCATTCAATCATTTCACGCGGTCGTGTTTCACAGTTAAAAGTTATTTCAAAAAAACCTAAAATATTGCTAATTTTTATAAATAATTATACAATATTTGAGTAATTGATTTAAGATCAAGGTAATGTTTTGTAATAAATCTATCAAAATTGTTTAATATCAGCGATTTTGTGTAATTGAAGAGTCAATATGGCGGCGTACGGGCTTACATATTTTACGTCTAATTTTCGTTTCAGATGTCTCGCTATCGAGAATGGGATCTTTCTTGCAAAGTATATGTTGGTAATCTCGGTACAAATGCATCAAAATATGAGATAGAGAAAGTATTTTCAAAATACGGCAGCATCAGAAATGTGTGGGTGGCACGGAATCCTCCGGGCTTTGCCTTCGTTGAATTTGAAGATCCACGTGACGCGGAAGATGCAGTTCGTGGTTTAGACGGCACGTGAGTATCTATATTTTTATGCATTTTGCGCATAATTCGAAGAAAGTTATTGATTATTGATACGTTCGATTGGACGCCATGTTGTGAAGTCGCCATTTTGGTCTCGATTCACACTTGACCTCGTTGGCAGCGGTCCGATCGCTGTTTTAATGATATAATTAATTTTGATGATATAAATATAATTATAGTAATTGCAGTGAATCTGGAACTATAATTATGCATTCATGTTCATACTAAATGTTTTTAGTTATAATTATTGAAATTATTGAAATAATTATCATCACAAATGTAGGTTAATTTTTTAAATGTAACGGAAATTGTTTGGGTACCTGCTCCTAAACTATCATACTTTCAATTTAACTTAAATTTATTAAAAGGCTTAACTCAAATTTTGTAAGATCTCTAACTAACCTACATTTATACAAAAATAACTCATGTATTTTATGTACATAGAATATTTTTCCATTTGCACGCTCCTTAGATCCGTTCCACGTTCAATGTGCAACGCTTGAGTCATAAGTGTGCTATAGCATGATACCTCCAAACTGAGACTGAAATGAGAAATAATTTCTTTTATTTCTCTTGTCTTGGAGTGGGGAACATTTCCTTTAGGCACCCCAAATAAAGACATTTTTGTTTCCTTTGTCAGTAAATATTTCATTTTTATGTAACCACTATGACATGTCATGTCTCTTTGAGGCTAATTTTTTCATTTACAACAAAAAGATTGTCAATCAAAAAAGTTTGTGTTTAACACACAACACAAAAATATCTTCATTTGTAAAGTTGATTTATTAGAACAACTTATTGATGTGAAAAAAATATTGCAAATTGTGACATACAGTTATATAGCAATATGTAATTTTATTAAAATCTTTGTTGATGTTTTTTTATTTCAATTTTTTTTTTGAGATTGCCAGAGCAACAAGATTATTAGTCTACAGGGTTGAAATTTTGAAATTATACTCTCCGATTTTTCAAAAGGTTTTATTACAGAAAAAGTTTCTTCAAAATTTAAAATATAAAAAAATTAATAAGTTGTTTTGTATTCAAAGATATCATATTTAAGTTGTAAACATTGACTCAATAAGGCGTCATAAACACAATGGTATTATCTTTTTTCAAGTTTATGTAGGTTTTAATAATTTTTTTCTATTATATTTTTATTTATTTACAAACATTGCATTTGTCTTGCAGACGTTGCTGTGGCACAAGAATTCGAGTTGAAATGTCAAATGGCAGAACACGAAGAGACAGACGTTACTCCAGGTAAGTTTGCTGATGTTTTACAATAGATAGTCTTGCAACATCTAGAACTATGACATCAATGTATTCTAAAAAAAATTTAAATTAATTTCAAATAACAATGCACTGGTGTCATACTTGAGATTAAATTGAAGTATTTATTACCCTAATCCATAGCAAAATTCACTATTTGAGGCTCGCTTTTATAATAAAAGAATTTTGGTAGATTAATTAGAATAATACAAAAAGGAGTAACTAAATGTGGTGGGTGTTGGAACGTTTGCAGGTCCATTTTATCAACCAACCACCAACACACCAACGATCTCACCACATCTCTTCACCACAACTACGGCTTCTTTACCGATATGACATCCGCGGCCGCCGCTCGGCTCTCCAAACTACTACGCGCAGCTGAAGCCTTCGCCAACTGCGTCCCCTCTATCCTCTTAAAGGCCATCACCTAAATCCTGTAACTCCTGAACCAAAAATGTTTTAACAAACGAGAGCCGCACAGTAGGAACCTACTCCTGTGTAATCATTGCAATCCTGATGCTTCACGTCTGCACACTTGGTCACCGAGGCACCGAACTAGACACCGACTTACGGCGATCAACTTCTCCCCGTGTCCGCAATTTGTTCTCGAAACTCCCGGTTAAAGCCATCATTCGAAGATCACGTTGAAACTCGCTCCGCCTCGGTATAACGAACCCCCTTCGGCCTCACAGCAGACCTCACAACGACGACCTACAGGCTCACCAAGTCTCGGTACTTTTTGAATCCTATACTTAGCACTGCCTTACCTTTTACCTGTATCTAGATATAGAAGTTGTAACGGTGTTTTACGAGCGTAAATAAGTCGAGAGATAGAAAAAAAGAAAAGAAAATGTTTCTTGATGTTATATTTTGATTATTAACTTACTATTTGTATAGAAATGTATTTGTGCTACATAATTGTATAAATAAAACAAAAACTTCCCATACAACACGTAATTGACAGACAACGATATCAAAATATATCCAATTGAATACCCTCCATCCTTATTGAATAATCAAACGAACAGTATCACAAAACCGTGGCACTTGGCCACTACAATTTTCGTAACAATCTTATCCCACGGTGGGTATCACTAAGTGGCACATACACTATACCCAACATAAAACGTGTACTAATGTATGAACATCTTCAGATCCCGCAGCCGTAGCCCTCGCCGCCGCTCGTACTCGCGAGGCCGGTCGGGCTCCCCCCGGCGGTCGCCCTCAGTGCGCCGCCGCTCGCCCTCGGTGCGGCGATCGCGCTCTCGCGACCGGCGCAGCAGATCAGATAGCAAGAGCAGGTACATAAGTCCAGCGAAAAGCCCCTACCGACGCACGTCGCGGTCCCGATCGAGAGAACGCAGCAGATCTGACAGTCGGAACAGGTGATTGGTGTTTTTTTATCGTATATGTTGTATTAACAGTTTGCCAGCATTGGGACCACATGTCCTCCTGTCTGCGCGTTTTAACGATAACAGGTATTAGACTGTTCGTTATTCGTCGGACTGATATGTTAACTTGTTAATTTTTTAATAAAATAAAGGAAATAATTTCATAATTATCATCCTTATAAATGATGCTGAGGTCAATGCTGACATAATTGCTCCAAAATTTAAGTTTAGACTAGTTATATCTTGGGCTTACCGTTTTCTATCTAATTTCTTCTAGATTATACTTGTTAACATATTAGAATGACGTGTTGTGACTTAGTCGTATGTTTTGTTTGAATGAGAACACGTAACTAGTAATTTTGCACTGAAAATTTATTTCTATTCAATTAATAAGCAAAGTTTTCACATGTAAACAAATTTCAATAATTTAAATTTTGTTTTTCAGATACTAAATCATGACGATGTGATGGACACTGGTCGTGACGGACTATTTTGATGTACTGTATCATAGTGATGAAAGTGATTTGAGTTGTGCGTGTATTAAGAATTAGTGTTATTTCAGCTTTAGTCTTCATTTACTTGTAAAATCTTTCATTTTTGTATAGATCATCAATCTAAATAATATTACTGTTTCAGTCGGCACTTACTATCTTGTATATTAGGTTTAATTACTATTAAGTCAATGATGAAAATAAAATATGGGATTTTACATCAATTGTTTTATTTCAATTAACAAATAACATTCATATAAATATAATCAGTAATTAAATACATTCTCAATTTCTAGTGATGTTAGTTACATCACAATATAATTTACCTATAATTAATTATAAGAATATAATTATCTACTGTCATTAACTATTAAATGCTTATCAACTGTTTTTCTTATTTACATATCTGCTGTCATTCAAATCTACAGGCCTCTGTTTTCTGGCAGCAAAGAAATCAAAATAAAAATAAGTGCCTAGAGTGACTAATATTGTGCCTACAACATGTAAAACTGTTAAATTATTCTTAAATACAATTGACGAAATAAGAAGAGATACAAACTTTCGTAAAGTTAATATAAATGTCACAGTCATAGAAGTTTCCTTAGTCGCTAGTTCATGGACGGAATGAGCGCAGTAAAATTGTGTTATAATATTTAGCGCAAGTATTAACCAACATGTGGAGGTCAATATAAAAGCTGTATTATACAACTGAGGGAAAATTCCCAAAAATAATGGCAGTGGTAATGCATGGGTGTAGAAGAGCATCTGAAACAAGTATTTAGCTTTAAAGGAAATTAATATATTTTTAATTATTATAACATGAAATTGCATTTAGGGGATTTTTTATATTGTTAGATAAAGTATTATAATAAACAACAATCTTCATATATCATTATGAATAACACTTAACAGAAATTTATTTAGACTTAGCTTTTATCTATAATATATGACATTATTATCACAATATGAAATGCAAGTAATTCCCCTAATATTTATTACATATTTAATGAATTTTTGAAAAGAGTAAAGATATTTTAAGTACCTCTTCAGGGTGTTTACCATATTTAGTAAACAGTATCTCTTGCTGTAGACCCACAAAGGCACCGACTATCAACATAAACAGTAATATAGCCACTCCTAAACTCCAATGAATGATATTCCCTTTTCTTTCCTCAACTATTGTTGCCCCTCCATAAGTGGCCAGTATGACCCCAACACTGATTATTACAGATCCAATCATTGCATTAGTTCTCGGTTTTTGCTTTTTTACATACCAAGAAACTAACATACTGGCTGGTGATGAGGCCGACCTAATTAAAATAAAAATGATAAAATGATAAGAACCTGTTACAGAGTGATACATATAAATTTACTATATATTAAAATTATACTATAATATGTACAGAAATAATTCAAATTCAAAATATTCTTAATTCAAGTTGGCTTTGGAAGCTCTTTTGAATTGTCAATTTCCAATTTTTTTAATCAACCACCTGTTTGGAATGTCGATCCGAACCGAGAAGAACTGGCAAGAAACTCGACTTACTCTTTTCAAATAAATTTTTACAAAGGCTTGTCAATTGCAATTTGCTTTACATATCTTGCCAGACAGACAACGAGCATTATGTCCAATATTATTTTTTATTTTTACCTTATAATCATGTGAAGTGTTGAAGGCACATGCAAAGCATAAACATAATTATTTGCTACACTAGTAACAAAAAATAATGAAATCAATAAAAAGTATTGCGTTAGAGGAATTTTTGGTTGTAACTGAAATAAAATAAAAACATTTAAATAAAAAGACAAACAAAAAATTAATTAAATAAAAAGAAACTACTTGATGTTATAAAAATGTAAATCATTCTTACCGTACTATATTTTAATGTTATAAAACCTTGTAAAGATATAAAGAAAAACTGCAGAAATGTCACTAAATTAGCACTCTCCGGAACTCTCGCCATCAAAATTTCCATTAAAAAAGAATTTAAACAACAACCAACAAAAACTTTAGAAATAATCTTAATGTAAGTCATTTTTCCTTTAATTATAAAGTTTTAAATCTGAACTTTATTTATTGGACGGAATTAAACACACCGTAAGGTGTTGAAACTATAATTTAAATGGTAAACATTATACAAGTTACTGCCACGATCGCAAAATTTAATTAGGTAGTACCTATTGTAAGTTGCAAAGTAAACAACAAAGATTATATAAAGTAAACAACTTCAAAAGTTTTGGTTTAATTAGTCTAATTAGTGTCAAATGTCAATGTCATTGTCAGTATAATTTTATATTTTTAATTACATGTATGGCTTTGCGTTCAGGCGGTTCAGGTCTCTTAATGACAAATGTTAGCCATACACGTAGAGGAAAGTCAGCATATTTGAGATACTGCAGGTAATGTGGAATACCTCGATATCTAAAAAAGCATAAACGCTATAATGGCTTTTCCCGTAAGTATAACGTTATATGATAAAAATCCATCTAATATTAAAAACAGGGCCTTAACTTGAATTTCCGGCTACCAGAAACAAGAAAATGAGGGGCCTTTTTTGAAAACTTCTTAGGTAACAATGTATTAATATATTAATTGATAATAATTAACTGTAATGCTAAAATATTTCATGTATTTATTTAAACTTTTAAGTAACCTTCTCAGTTTATGATGTAACTATAATTTTGTAAATATCTATAGAAATAAAAATTTTATTCGTACATGAAAGTTTATATTTATAACCATGGCATTATATTGCTAATGTGGAATCCTGACAGTGAATGTAATTTTGAATACTATGGACTGTCGAATTTTATTCACATTTTTAGGGTAGGGTCAAAATGGAGCCCATATAATTTCACATTGTTCGTCTGTTAGTCTGTCTAATCGTTGCCATTTAATTATTATTATTTTTTTTTTATAGGATAGAGTGGCAAACAAGCTGACAGATCACCTGATCGAAGGTGAATGCTGTCGTCTATAGACATTTGCAACATCAAAGGAGCCACAAAATGCGTTACCGGCCTTTAAGGGGGTATGGAGGGGGAATGGATGGGAAACTAATGGGGAAGGGGTGGAAAATTGGGCGTCCGATACCCTCACTCACGCGGCAAAACACGACGCAAGCGTCATTTTACGCCGGTTTTCTGTGAGGCCATGGTATTACTCCGGTTGAGCCGGCTCATTCGTGCAAGTACTTGGCTCTCCACCGGTAAATTAGAAATTAGAAAGAAAATTACTAACTAGTTAAGTTACTACTTAACCTAAAAGTTGATTAAAGTAAAAAGGAAAATTGAGTTTCAATAAAAAATTTCAAGCTAATCATACAAGATAGTTTTGCTGTAATAAAATTGTCGTAAGAATTAAAGGAGTGAGATGAAAAATGAAAACCACTATAGCCCAAAATATCTGCACCTCATGTTAAATCTCAAAAAACGATTTTTTTCACTTTAAAAACATTTTGATTTGGTTTCTGATATCTGTTTAATTTGATTGTTTCAATTGTTAAAGCTGATTAAATTCCCTATAACTTAACGTATTTTTTATCGACGTAACCAGTTTTCCTTTAAAGATATTCGCATAAAACAAACGTGTATTCCAAATATGCCGCACTTACTCTAATGAATGGTATCGGCTTCAACTAAATAAGTAGATAATATCTATTCTTGTGTATTTTATATATATATTTATATCATGCACATTTTGGAAGACTTTTCATGTATTTGATAGAAAGTTTTGGCAGTTTTTTTTATATAATTGCGCAAGTTCGACATTACGTGTGAAACCGCCTCTACTTTTTATTCATTTCGTCATGCTATAGTCCGATTCACGAAACTTGTATGTTCTAATAAAAACTATTGCGCTGCGCAAAAATTAGGTGTCTGCCAATCAGAGTTTTTTAGAATTGCTTTTGTGTTTTACAAAAGACATAATATCTAGTGTGTTTTCCAATTACACCACTAAAGCGCATTATGCGGCATAATGCCGCACGCTGAGTGTTCCAATTAGAGCACAGCATCGCACAATCAAGCACTCCCAAAAGTAGTGCTTTTGCGTGATGCGTGGAAAGGTACCAACTCAACTTGATTGAA
>DVXP01004401.1:0-10395 GCA_018235645.1 Junonia grisea
ACAATGGCGAAATATGCAAAAAATATGCAAATGCATATAATTTTTACCGAAAAAATAGTAAAAAGTAATAAAATTGCCGATAAAATAAAAGCAAAGTTTTCTTGAGTAGTGACAAAAAAAAAGCGGTCGTCACGTACATTTCGAAATTAGTGCCGAGTAAAAAAATTAAAAAAACGTCATCAACCAAACAGTCACAAAAACGTCGAAAATATGCATTTTACCCTTGATTTTTACGTGAAATATGCAATTAAAACTGACAAAAATGGCTATTATATGCAATTTTTCCAAGAAATGGCTGAAATATGCATTATTCTCAAAAAGTGGCAGATATATGCAAATGCATATGCATATATGCAAATGCATATGCATATACGCAAATACATATGCATATAATCTGGTCTCTATTTATAACACAAGAATGGGCTCACCTATCCAATCCAAGTTTAGGCTTTGTACGGACTATTTAGTGAATAGTTTATGAAGTTTGCACAAAATCAGTCGAGTGGTTTTTCATTCATCATTCATTTATCGTCACTTTGTTAAGGGTGCTCTGCTACGTATAACTAAACTTTTGTTTTACTTTAGTTATGCATAGCGTAGCACATAACGGGCATCCAGTTTAATATAATATTTAATAATAAAAATGTTACTTTGATTTTACTTACCTGCTTGAACGTATCTTCCGTCACCCTCAAACACCAACAGTGGTCCACCGCTGTCACCCTGTTACACAAATTAATTTAAACATATTTGTCTATAATAGTCCATATAATATAGGTAATAGGTATTTTGCTAAAATTTCTCGAGAGATTTCTCAACCGCTTTTACATGACCAAACCATAAAAAAATGATTTTAATGTTATCATGTACCTAATAAAGACAAGAAAGACAATCTAAGTATAAGGTACCTGACAACCGTCCCTTCCTTTAGAGAAGGCGCACATCATTGTAGGTTTCAGATGCGATTTAAGTTTTGACTCCATGCACTCCTTGTCATTGAGTATTCGCAGACTTGCCTTCATCAGCACATTGGACGAAGACTCTTTCACACCAAGACGCCCCCATCCGACTACAGTGCCAACTCTACCACCGAAATTTTGTTCTGCAAAAATGTGTTTATACATGTACTCGGTTTTGGACATAAATATAACTATAATCCTTCTTGGAATTTATGACAATAGTAGGGGAGCCCAAGCTTCACATATGATACTGGTATATTATAGGGTGTAAGGTTTCTCCCCATATGATATTCTGACGGGCTCGAGTAACTGCAAATTTAGCATATCGGGCTTCCCTACCACAACTTAAGATAAGTCGTTCTTTTCAATTTTATTTTCGTACACCTATCGATACATCTTTTTTGCACTGATGTCAGCTGGTAGAAAATGCTTTTGGCATTAAGCTTACCTTTTGTACACATTGTGTAATAAAGTATTAAATAAATAAATAAGTAGTTCAATCAATCAACATTTTATGCTGATGTTTTTTAATTTAATATCAACTCTATACAAATCGATGTTACATATTAAACTGGAATCTAAAAAATATAAAGCTTGCAATAATTTCTTGCAATGTTTTTTTCTAATAGAAATTCGCATGTGGCTGTAAATTACCTTAAATTATATAGCCATAGGCGATGGCGATCATGGAGAACTAATAACAGTTTTTGGCTATATGGCTGTTTTTTTCCATAGTAGAAAACTTATTGGCAATGTAACGACAGCAAAAAAGTCTTTATTCTTAAAATATCATGAAAGTTTTATTCAAGTAAATAATACCAGATGTAATTATTTAAAAATGAACACTAACATCAATGACAAAAAAAATTTAAAGTAATATTAAAAAAATACGATCACTATTTCGGTTTTTTTCGGTTCGGTTCGGTGTCCATTTTAAGCACGTATCGTAATCTACTTTTATCAATTTTGCCTAAATATGTTTATAAGCATTTTGTGTGTTAAAATTCACTAACTAACCGCAATCCAGATATTTGAGCACTCCAAAGATATATAGTATTACTCATACACGAAAATGAATGAATGAACTAAAATGAACGAACCGACTTTTCTGCAGTGTAATGGGGTAAACGCACCACTATTGTACATTTACACGTACAACATGTACAATTATGTTTTTTTATCGTGACAGAACTCAAATGTAGCCCACTTATACCTTATAAACAGCCTGACTCAATTAAGAGTATACCACTCAAGTAAAGAAAATGTTACGCCTATTTTCTACCCAAATATAACTGTGTTTCTCCACTCAACCTTTCCAGATACTTGACTCTACTAATATTTATAGGCTATTACTGTATTGATACCAAGTAACCCATCTGCTTAGAATTTGTTGGATAATCTTCTTCAATGAATACCATCTTTTAAAAAAAGGCACAACAGCTCTAAGCAGATATTGAGTGCTTTTGCTTTTTCACTGACACAGATTTTTAAGTAAGGTTATACTTTTTCGTTCGGACATTATGATAAATAAATCGTATTAGATAGAGAGTTACCTGGTTCTGGTAAACATATTGGTATAACAGTTCTGCTAAATGATACAGGCATAGTCAGTTTGGCGATAGCTATGTCATTCTCATCTCTAACTGATGTCGACGTAAATCCTTCGTGGATGACCACTTCAGAAATAGTCCTTTTTTCCACATTCCTCAGATTATTCAAGTTGTCTAGACCGATGAGTACTGTTAATGCGTCCTTGTCATCCCTAAAAGGAAATTGATGGAATTTTAAATCGATAGCAATATAGTGCTTTTTCAACTATTGATAACGGTCTTTAAATAGGTTCATAATTGGATTATGCACCATGGGCGTAGCCACGGTAGGGCAGCGCTAGCTCATTCCCGGATGCCAATTTCAGTAATAAAAATATTAAAATCCTTTAAATCTTTTACCTGTTTCGATTTTTTACACGCCCTGCTGGCCCAATTAAGAAATAGTGGGATTGAACCAAAAAATTATTTTTTTTGTTGTTATTTACACCTTTCAATAAATTGATATTTTAATGACTCAGATTTGCCCGTCCCTAAGGCCGATTGTGCTCACCCCTAAACCAGATCCTGGCTACACCCATGTTCTAATGTGTAAAATAATATCTTAGATTTAAAAAAAATAATTTTCGTAAAGCTACATAATAATTGGGTAGGTACAACGGTTTTATATTTTATAATAACAAAACCAAACCAGTGCAAGTAATATAAGTTGTCTAATTTAAGAATAAATTAGGTAACTTTATAACAATAATAAAATGAGAAATGCCTGCATTATGTTTCTTGTGCCTTCTTATTTTCGACTTCCAAAAAGAATAACAAATTTAAGCGTGTATGTTACACGATACTCTACCGTTTGAACGAATTTTAATGAATTTTATTATTATCGTAAAGACATACCGTCACGGTGGTCCTACATAAATTTGATCAAGAACCTTTTTTTATCAAAAAAGGAACAACGCTTACAAATTCAAAATAATCCATTTTGTTTATTCGACTTTTTCAGTTTTGTTTTTATTCAAAAACCAAAGTACTAAACCGATTTTGATCACGTTTCTATGGGAACAATCTGTAGTTATAATAAAAAAATTATTTACCATTTAAAACAATGGCCGGCACTAAGGACATGCCTATCGGTGATCAAACTGCCCCCACAGTGCATGTATTCACCCTTCAAAATGGCAAGCGTCCAGGGAAACGAATGGGGTTCCGCTCTTCGACCACCGACTATCCTCACTGATACGATGTCGTCGGAAGGCCTGCCACATTCTATAGATTTATAATTTAATGAACAATAAACGCTTCGCACTCAACGGCCTTCCAGTAAGACCGGATCACCCACAGGAGACAATCAAAAACACCCAGACCACGACAAACATCCATATGGCCAATACAGATGTCTGCGCGGCGGGGATCCGCAATCGTTAGCACTTCAGTCCGTTGGAGTGACCAACACTGTCGTCATTAAAATAAAAATATTTCATGCGTCACATGCGCTACCAGTAGTACGAGGTTTGAAAGCTCGAGCTAACGTAATTTTCAAAAGGTATTCTTCTATATACGACTGACAGACATGACTAAGAGAGGCTAGTGCAACTTTCATTTTAGACGCTGTATGCAAAATTAGTGAAAGAATACTGAGTGAATTTAACGTTAATTAAACTCTTATTAAGGATACAGGCGTGATCAAAATTTTCACCTTTACTTCCGAATACAAGATAAAAAAAATTAAGCTGATAAAAACATTGGAGCTAGCCGAGGTTAATACAAACGATCATCGAACATTTTCTGATAACTAATTTATATTAACAAAACATATGAAACATATTCTAATTCAATGTACAGCTCAGTTACAAGGCATCAAAAGAAAAGTATGCTTTATTTTAATTGTATTCACAAGTTAATGTTTAAAAAATTGTTATCTATTAACTAAATATAGAGTCTATGCTTTATATTAAACTATTATAAAATCTTGTATTGAAAATAAAACATTATGTTGAGAAATATTATGTAAAACTTACGACATGAAGAATCAGCTGTCGCCGCCTGAAAAGTTTCAAATGTCTAAACGTGGACTTTCTCCGAACATTTTCTTTTATATTTTTGATAAAAAAAATGATATTTATTATACAAACCTCAATACAAACAATGATAAAAATCGTTAATCTCCACATTATAACACTTTTCATTCGGCCACGACACTTCACGACTTCGACAAATGCAAAGTATCGGTATTCACTTACTTATGTTCTGTGCACAAATCATAGAAATTATTCACGCTAATGCCCTAGTAAATGTGAGCAACGAAACGATATAACACTTATAATGAACGATAAATCCTTCGATCATTACTATTATCAAACATTATAAAGTTCATAAATCACTAATGAGAAAGGCAATGTATAATCGTTTGAAAATTACGTTCTTTAAAAACAAAAATTTAACTATGCAAGTAATAATAATTTGCATAGAAAACTATGAAATCAATTTCTATTACGTGTAGGTATTATCTTAATAATTCTCTTATCGCTACGGTGCGACGTACGGTAGCAAGATCAATAAAAATGTAAACTCATGTAAAAAACATAAAAAATGCTATGCTGATTTTCTTACTATTATACATTAAAATTTTAATAAAAGAATTGCTATGAAAGGTATTTTAACATAAAACAAAGAAACTTTTCCGTAGAATAATAAAATGATGCTATTATTTTATTTATTATTTTTTAACATTGATACAAAATCTTAATTAGATATGTATTATATTTTGAACACTATGCACATTGCATCCCATTCGCTATCTGTTTTTTTATCCAGGGAACGTATTTTGTTACGATGGTGTACACTCCTGTAAAATTTATATTTAATTTAAAAACTGTTTTCATATTTTCAAAGAATACAATTACAATAAATCAATATAGTAAAATATACCTGGATAATCAGGCTTAGCGCAATCTATGCCCCATGAAACAATTCCTGAAAAGTGGCCACAAAATAGTTATATATATTACGCTTCTACTTTACAGCTGTAAAGATACATATATGTATGTACTATATTTATCAAATATATATTATTTTCTTCTTGAGAATCAACAATCAAATGAAATCAAAAACAAAAAGAAAATCCACTTTTGTTATTAAAAATTTCGTCTAAATTTTTTTGTAATTGTTATAAAAAAAAAACACTTACCAACTTGGTACCACTTCTTGTGGAAAGTTCTGGAATGAGTGGCGAATATTGGTCCACCACTGTCTCCCTTAAATCATGACAATATGTTTGTTATATGCCTATCTTTATATTTTATGTTCAATGTTAAAAAAAAAAAATTACCGCATTAAGCAGAGAGATTAGGATTGAAGTGTTATTACCATAGTTTTATGGGAATGTTTTTGATTAAATTTAACACAATTGCATAAGTGGAATAAGTCTAAATATTCATGAAAAACCATTTTAAAAACTCCACACCTTGTTAACTCATAAAAAATAATATACTTGATTATGTTACAATATCGATTTAAAAACTATAAAAAGGTCTTCTACAAACTTCGCGTTCTCGGGTACGTAGGTATAGTCAAATGTCATATTAAACAAATTTTCTAATTGGTACGCACGTGTTTGTACTACATCGAAATAGAGCAGCATATTCTAGATTTTTAATATTTTCGCATACCTGACATGCATCCTTTCCATAACTATAAGCGCACATCATGGATTCAGTAACCAGATTATCTCTATATATAGGCGACTTTATGCAAGTATCGCTCGGGATCAGTTTAACTTTGGTTTCCAATAAATATCTTGAAGAGGTAAGAGCGCCCTGTCTCGTTTTGCCCCATCCAGCGACTATTAGTGGCATGTTATTGAAATCCATATCTGTTTTAAAATGGTATATTAGACAAGGATTCAGATTAATTATTGAAAAAAAAAAGAATTTATATTACCTTCACTTGGTAAGCAAATCGGTCGAACTCTGTCAGAGAATTTGATTTTCTTTTCCAGAGTCAATACAGCGATATCATTGATGTCCCGTACGGCGTTGGAAGTGAATTTAGGATGTTTGACGCCATTCGACAGACGCATCACGGTGTGAGAGGAACCAAGACGGTCGTGCATTCCGATATGCACGCCCAGATCTCGATAGTGAACGCTAGATATGGTATAACAAGAATATCTATGAGTGTATGAATCTTCAAACACCATTTACCATTCAAACCATTAATTGAAATAATAACTCGACTCGTATTTACGTACACTAAGTATTTTCGATGCGTATTTTTTAAACTCTTTATATTATTAAATGGACTGGTTTTCGTATACTTAAATACACGTTTTACTTTTTCTTCAAGGTTGGCGAGAAGAAAATATGATTTACACTTGTATACCTAACACAAACATTATTCAAAAATGTAAAAGTATGTCAGGTATGTAGACGCCCTTATTTATTACAATAAACAAATATAAATTCTCTCTAATATAATGCATTGAAATTAAATTATTTATTCGTCCTAATTGGTTAATCATAAACACTTTTGAATTAAGTACAAAATTATTTTTCATGAACGAAGTAAATCAATCATAAATCAAATAGAAAATATATAAATTAAGACTAATTTAAATGAAATAACTTTACTAAGTCATAAAATTAATTTTCTTAATAAAACTAATTGTTTTAATAAAATGACCCGGCTGACTAAAAAAAGACCTGACTGCCTAAACAAAGTGAAAAACAAAACCATAGTTATAATAAAGAGACACACCATTAAGACTGATTGAAAAACCAATATGAGTATGGAGAGACAAGTAGATTTGAAAAAAATTGTCTAACCCAAAAGTAATACAATGCCCAGCTGTCAGTATATGTTGATCCGTGATGATAGCTCCTCCGCAATGCAGCTTCGAGCCCAGCATGAGTGCCACCAGCCAAGGGTATTGGTGGGGTTGGACTGTCGACCCCCCCACAATACGGCGATTCTTTCCATCAATACCGCATTCTATATGAAAGAACGATATGGAAAATTAAAGTTATTAAATATTTTGTAAAGAATTAATGGGTATTGTAAACCTCAATTTATGGACAATAAAACAAAACCTTTTATTGGGTATCTTACCGCAAGTATGATTAACTTTGCTGGCATGTATCTAAAAAAAAAAAATAAAAAATACGTATGACCTCAATTACGAAATTAGAAACACTTTATCGAAATGAGATTTTTGACTTACAATCTCAATCATCAAACAAAGTAAAATTATTATCCTCTTCATTTTATAGGTGTTCGTATTATCTCGTTTCTACGTAAGAGGAAAAACATGACGATCAACGTTGTCGTAACGATTTCGTTGGCAATAAAAGAATAATACGACTATTCGAGAATTTTTAATTAAAATCGTAGTGGATATCGAATATCGAATGTTTACACGTGCATTTGAATTAATCTTGAAATTATTTTTATGCTCGGCAAACGTACGACGTACTTATTTGTATGGTGAAATTTTTAATCGAGCTAACTATAATACTTGTATCAATAGATAAAAAAAATTTAAGACTAAAACATTATTTTGTCTTATAACATACAATTGACGTTGATATTTAAATTATATTAATAATTTTTTGTATAAAATATTATTTCATCATAACTATTTCATTTCAATAATAATAATAACGCATATTTTTCATGTTTTTATATTGCGAATATATTTAGAAAACATTCGATTTATTCCAAACCTTGTCTAATTATAATAACATATACGTTTATTAGCTATTTTTAATTCTAAAACGTATCAAACGGCCATCTTTAATTTGCATACAAAACTATAAGTTCAAGTTCGCGTTACTCAATATGATTGAAGAAACAATACTATGAAGACACACGTATGAGCCGAATCATAACAGAAACATTTATAAACGCCTGAAAAAATAATTATTTATAGTGTAACCTGAACATCCAGGTTCGACACATCAAAATGTCTTTCGACATTAAAGATAGTTCTTGTGACGATGACAATATAGCTGAACAAAAAGCAAAGGAAATCAAAAAATTTGTTCTCACGAAAAAAATAGGAACTGATTATTCATATACACATAAAATAGTGTGGAAAAATGCAATTGGTTTCCTCGTCTTATATGTCCTGGCATTATGGGGACTATGGGTCGTCGTCACTGGTGGAATTTATTTTAAAACATATTTATGGAGTAAGTGTTAACTTTTATTGTACTATTAAGCAAATTAAGAAGAAAATATACGCAAAATTAATAATTTTCTTTGTGTTCACAGCTGTTTGGTTGCTGTTTTCTAGTACGGAGGGAGTAACGATAGGAGCTCATAGACTATTCGCTCATAGGTCTTTTAAAGCTACGACATTTTTGAAGGCGATTTTATTAATTTGTTTCACTTTAGCAGGACAGGTATGTCCATACATATATTACAAGTTATGATTAGAATTATACCTATATAATGTTAATTTTATGTGGTGTATGATATACACCACATAAAATATAACACAATATTAAAAAACTTTTATTTGATGATACATAATTACAAGCTAGAAATTTCAAAAAATTCATTCAAACAATCCAAAAATTCTTTATACTTACCTATTTTTAATTTTTTTTCAGAATTGTGTTTTTATATGGTGCCGGGATCACCGCCTGCACCATCGATATACCGACACTGACGCCGATCCTCACAACTCAAAAAGAGGATTTTTCTTTAGTCACATTGGCTGGTTGATGTCCAAAAAACATCCATATGTCATAGAACTGGGACGCAGAATCGATATGAGCGACTTACAAGCAGATTGGATGGTCATGTTCCAAAAAAAGTAAGTTAGAGTACTCGTCTAGGGCAAAACAGCTATCTATGAGAACATGGATGTGAAGTAGCTACAATTTGTATGGTGATGAACATTCTAGAAATTTCTGTCTTCGTCCTCTTTTTCTGTCTTTGAGCTGATAACGTATTTGTGACTACATATGCTACAAATGTTTATGTATAACTGTGATTACTTAACGTCCCACTACTATATACCCATATGTGATTTGTTTTCCCTTGCTTTTCAGATACTACTACTATTTATACTTCTTGTTTGGCATATTTATCCCGGTTGCTGTGCCTTGTTACTACTTCGGAGAATCGTTTAAGAACTCTTTACTAGTCTGCTATTTCTTCCGTTATATGTTTCAACTAAACGGGACATGGCTCGTGAATAGTGCAGCTCATCTTTATGGAACAAGACCATACGACAAGTAAGCATAGAATAATTTACATTAATTTTAAAAACAATTTATGTGTATTCAAGGTTCCATATCGTACCTGTGACAGCTATATATAACTCATATGGTTTTCAAATGTTTTTATTTTGATAATATCGATAACATCTATAGCAAAATTTGTTACTCATTTTATAGAAAATTGCAACCAGTTGAATCATGGTTCGTCTCCTTCATAAGCTTCGGAGAAGGTTGGCACAATTACCACCATGCTTTTCCATGGGACTACAAAGCTGCTGAACTGTCAATGCACTTTAATCAGTCAGCAAACTTTATCAGAATATTCGAGAAACTTGGATTGGCTTATGATTTAAAAACTGCATCACCTGAAATGGTAACTTCTAATTATATGTCTTTTTTAATTTCATAAATTGAATAGGTAGGTATGTATATACCTATCTAAAACTTCGTGGTTTTAAGTTCAGACTTTTTGTATGTAGGTATGCGTCTCTCATAATATCATATTTTTATTAATTTTTCTGATTAGTCATTAGTATACAACTCATATAATAATAATAATAATAATAATGATTTATTAAAAGGCATTAAAACCCACAGTACATTATTTAGTATAAATTACAATATTCTAAAATAAAATAAGTAAAATAAAATAAAATACAACAA
>DVXP01004402.1:0-10394 GCA_018235645.1 Junonia grisea
TTAAGAACATCCTCCATTGTAGCCTCAAATATGTTATAATCTCCTAAAGGGGGCCGGTAGACGCATACTATAATATAATATCAAGTAATAAAATGTTGTAATAATACAATTCTTAGTGACTACTTTTTTACAGGTGTAACATAATACCAACCTAATTGCTTAATCTATAAATACATAACATTTTTTATGTTAGAAAGGTTAATATTGTTGATAAATAAATTAAAATTTTCGTATTAAAATAAATGCTTATAAATTTATCGATTAAGCCATTTTTAGAAATACTGAATAAGGTGTCCGTACCTACTCTGTAAGCTACTTCTTATCATCATACCACGTGGTTACGGAAGTGGAGACTAGTACATGATTAGAAAGACACATTATTCCAGGTGATCATAGGCTGTATTTTATGTACAAATCTTTAAAATGTTAAAAACTATGATCTCATATTGCTGCCGCCTGAAGAGCTTTCCGCTGCGTAGGGACAGTTCCTCTCATAGAGGTTCAGAAAAAAGTCCGCGATAACATTAAAAAAATCAAAAAAATTTAATACTAAGCTAATTTATTTACTGAAGAAAACTAAGTATTATCAATATAAATATTATCTCTCATAATCTTAATGTTAATTAAAGGAATGGTTTCTGAAAAAAATGACAAGATCTTTGAAAAAGGCGTAAAAAAGCGGTTCGTCGATTAGCTACGATCTGGTGGAATAAAAGATTCCGGAAAAACCACTAGCTTGACATAAACAAAGATGAAATCCGCAACTGATAACGGCGATACTAGTTTTGGTGATATCTACACAAGCCGTAGAATTTATTTCTTAATGACTATAACATCTCGATCTTTCGAACATTTATTAATAAGGGCATTAACACACCCGGGGTGGCTTGTTATAAAAGAATACAAGCAGACAACTTCCTAACTTTTTGGAAATATAGTATAGGTAGCCTATGTTCACCGGAGATCGTGTAGCTTCCAGGCAGCGGAGCCTATTCAATTCAAACAAACAATGTAGTCTTCTTATCGTTATAATATGAGCAAAGATTGTGTATTAAGGATAAGTATCGTAACTTGAGATAAAGATCGATCGATTTAATATACCTACAAATTCTGTAAGTCAAATCAATACGTACCTAAACGAACATATTGCGTTCTTTGCCCGGTAACAAAACCTACCTTAAGAATTAGGTAGTGACTGATTGATAGTCAATTAAGAATTAGGTAGATATTACTACGTTGAAATACACGTTAAAAACGCGCCTCATGTGTAACCGCCTTAAATGTTGTGATTTTTTTACAAGTGTGAATTACGTAAATTAACCCCGTTACCGTTTTATTAATGCGCATATGACTTTCCACGTAATACGTACAATAGTGTAAATTCGTGAGAAAATATTTTATTCATAGTTTTTAGAGAAAACTGCGCGTGAGAGGTAAGCCATTGAAAACATTTAAAGAGGCGTGAGAAACGAGAAAAATGTACGATTCCACATCTATGAGATTATAGCTTTTGTTCGCCGGTATCGATATCGGTTATCGTCCCGATATCGATACCGTCGCATCGTATCCACCTTAAAATCTGTACTGGCTCCTTCACGGGTTGTCCACTTTCACTTACAGGATTTTTATTTCAATATGTACAATTATAAGTATACTTACACATATTTTCACTCACTGAATCAAAATGAATTTTAAACAGTAGACCTGTATTACCTATCAATTACGGGTTTGCTGCCACTAACAGATAAATCCGCTACCATGTATTGTACTCGGGGTATTACACGGCGCCGTGTAGTCGTGAGACAAAAGTAAACGTTAGTGCTCCACAGACCACACACGGCGCTTAGCAACGAAGAAAGAATCTGTTAAGACTTAAAAAGTAACAAAAAATACTGCACAAAGTTACACTTCTCAAATGAAAAAAATTCACTATTAAAGCATATTACATTGCATTTACATAATGACATTAACATTTAAGTCGCATCATGCACGCAAACTCTACCGGAAACATTTAGAATTCGACCTAAGCATTACTGAACTTCAAGATTAATAGAAGAATTAAATGAACACATACTTAAATGAGACACAAATGAAATAGTTTTAATCAAATCATACAAACCTTGGACGTAACCATGTTATAGAGGAATTAACAAAGATTAATTATGTTATTGTCAATCGACAAGCAAGTAGCCTAAAGTGGAGCGCACGCATCGGCCGCCCTACAAGGATGCAGATCACCTGCGCCCGCGCCGCGTCGGCAGCGACAGTGAAAGTGCCGAGCCGCCGTAACAACGTTATGTCATAAGCTGCCCAGCACCGCTCAGTCGATCTCCGACTATGCCGTCGCGCGCGCACCTTTGACACGAATAAAATATATCGTGCCTCCGAAACTTGAGACAAGACATGTGCAGTGAATCAAAAACATAAATTAAAAAAAAATGTCTCGCCTAGTGTTAATTATTTTAGTTATAAGTGCGACTTACACGATCGGTGCCAACCCCAGCGAGAAGGAAAGCGCCCGCGAGGAAAAATTACGAAGTGCATTGATTGATGCTTTTCAGAATATAAAGAAAGGGTCGTCCAAAGGTGTTGATGACGACCTGTCCTCGGACCTGATCGGGTCTATGATACCCGTGCCTAATACTGGTAAGAATGACAGATTAACGACTGAAGATTCTTTCGATTTGTTCGCTGATGACGATGGTCTGACGTTCTCGGAGGCTTTCGGGAACGTCGAGACCGAGAGACGAGTGTCCACGACGGAGAAGTCTCACAACGTCCAGCACATAATAAAAACGACGAAGCCAATTGATAAAACGACGACGAAACCGACGAAAGACGTATTGGGCAAATTGACCGACTCTATACGAAATACGGTGAACGAAACTAGAATACAAATGAGAGTGATTTCTAACGAGACGCATCTGATGGGCCTGGAAAGTATGCTGCGGGTGATGGACGCTCAGATCCTGGTGGGGCAGTGGGGGGAGCTGAAGAAGGCTGTTGATGGGGAATGTAGGGACGACCTGCAGGAGTACATCGAGGGATTACAGGATAATACGATCTGGGCGTTGAAAAGTAAGTTTTTTTAAAGTTAAATTAATTTAAACGATTTTAAGAAATAAGTGTGTATTAAAAAACGGACTTGACTGTTAAAAAAGTTGTCGATACCTTAAAGATACTTTTACCGTATAATGATTGTAAATAATTTTAATAATATTTAAATAAATCGCGATAAAAAATATATTGATATCCAACAAAGGAAGTAACTCTCATATCCTGCTTATTGAATTATCGAGAAAGCGAAAAATGTCTACTTGATTATATAAAACGCGTTTTTTTACGTAAGATCGAAAATGTAAAAAAAAATCTAGCCGTCTCTAACGAATTCTAAAAATTAATGAATATTATATCTATTTAAAATTTGGTCTGTATCTTACTTAATTATGATGTTTTAAATGTTTACATTAGCAAGCTATAGCAATACAGTTTTAAAATATAAAATATTAAAAAAAACACAATAATAAAATTTACCCATGGATTTTAAATTTTAAGCAAAATCTTGAATTGGAGAGAAATATTTAGAAAAAAATCAATATTAAAAATTGTCGATATTATTAGATAAGTAATCCTCCTTCAATCCAATTCTCATATGACACAGAAAAAAACAGGTATTCAAAATGCGTATCCATAATATCAAAAGTTACGTCACAGCAGGGGTTGAACAGGTATTAATACCCAAATAAAAAGTCCAGGTAAAAATGACCCATGAAGATGAAAAATATTTAACCAATCCTAAAAAAATATTTTAAAGTCAAGCAACATTTTTAACAGACTTTAACAAAGATTCTATTAACACTATTACGTGAGTAATCAAATATTTTATTATCTGTGATCGCGTATAATCTGTGAGGTATAGTCTGTGGCCCACATGTGCGTTTCATAAGAATTAAGCAAGCACTCTCCCTTTCACGGCGCCGAGATAAACTTTCGTCAGTCGGACATTTATCAATAACTGGATCGTACTGATAATGATATTTCTTAAAAGGTATTTTTGTCTCTTAAGTATTATTTTAACGTTATTTAACATACAAAAATATTTTTTACGAAATGCGTAAAAAATATTTTTGTATTTTAAGTATTATAAAGATTTAATTGTTTATAGTTCGGGATAAGGACACAGATATTTAATTTGGGATTCATGAGATTGAAATTAATATCAAGTAAGAAAAAGCTAAAAATATAACCTAGGTACATAGAGGTCCCTCTATGTACCTAGGTGTCTATTCAAAGATCAGAAGGTGCTTTATTAAAATTTCTAAGTAATTAATTATACCAAATATTTTATTACACACAAAACTATATTAAAAAACAACTGTAACAAAAGTGAAGTTACAGTTTTGTAAACAAAATAGGGTTAGTCAAAACGGTTAAAATGATTCGTACATCTTTTGTAACGAAAAAACTGGTTATATTTAAAAGTTTTGTGCAACAAGTTATCTTTTTAGAGAGTTTATAATGTGTAAACCTGTTAGAGGAATGACTTTGTTTTAATTTCGCAAAACTTTTGCCACCTTTACTGTATAAAAGACGATTAGACAATATCATCAAAATAATGTCGATAAAATGTATATCTAATAAGTAAACAAAGAAATTAAAATTAAATATAGTTTAAAAAGTAAGGTACAGTAAAAGTAAGGTAGCTTTTTTTTATTAATTATTGAATTTTGAAGACTTGGTCACATTTAGAGACACAAACTATAAAAATTGAAATCGGTCAACTTAAAGCAAAGAGCGAACATAGATAAAAAAATAGGATCCTAATTTGGCAATATGTCACATTTTATATGTATATACCTATATGTATGTACGACTGTACGTCCATGCAAATCTAATTATATACAAAACACGCTATACAATAGATAGTAGTTATGAATATTCCCATTGAATACGCACAAAAGACATGCAAAAAGTCTACATTTTCTCATAGATACTGATAAATGAAAAAAATGATTGCATAAGAGTGAGTAGAAATTTATAATGTAGGTCGCGTTTGATCGAGAACTACTTCAAAACAAACTTATCATTGTACT
The DNA here is from genome assembly GCA_018235645.1 of Junonia grisea. NCBI lineage: Eukaryota > Metazoa > Arthropoda > Insecta > Lepidoptera > Nymphalidae > Junonia > Junonia grisea. The sequence goes on from DVXP01004402.1 coordinate 5,094, forward strand.
TAAATTAACGTTTTATACATACATACATGTTTGAATGTAGTTATTAAATACTTTCTGTGCCTCGATTTCACCCACGTTTCCCTTTTGTAATTAGTTGCTATCTAATGATCCAATAACGATTGATTGATACAACTTACTTTAGCGTCATGGTACAACTTCTATGATTTACACCAAGTTTCTGTATTTTAGAAACATAGTAGATATCTAATAAATATGTATCTAACAAATAAACAATTCATTTAAAAAACTGTAAGACCCTGAGATTACCGTCTTAAAAAAAGCTAAGTACATATTCAGCTTTATAATATAAATAAATCAAAAATAATTACTGGCCAAATTTAAGTAAAAAATTGCATACATATTCACCGACAAGTGTAATTGCAATGATAATAATAATTTTCTTGACAGCTGAAGCCGGTAGTTAGTTTAAGATAAAACAAATCCGACAAAATCAATGAATGCATATTATTTTTATCCGAATTAATTATTATAAAGTACATTTATTATGTTTTACAATATCAGTTTACAATATATGTAGGTAAGCTTTTGCATTTTTTCATTGTAATTTTCAAACCTGCATAAAAACAGTTTTTTAATCGTCTCCACTAAACACCTAGTGAATTGAGTAAATTTGCTTAATGCTTTAATAATATTTTCATTAATCTACACAGTGCGCAATTCAGTACACAAAAAAGTTTAATTATTGGTTGGGTAAAGGCACTTACTTCCGCGGTATTTCGAAAAATGACACCTAATTTCGAGATGTTGGAAAAAGGGCTTAATCTATAAAATCATAATTTTATTTTATTCTTAAAAGGTTTTATATACATATGAATTAACCTTAAAAAAACTTATTTAATAAAATATATTTTAGTTTATAAATTATTGATTAGAATGGGTTTTTTTGACGCAGGGTAAATCTTCATAGATACCCGACTCCTGAGGGGAATGTCGGGCTTTGTAAGATTGCACTCACTAAAACCCCCTGCGATGGCCGCCACAACACGAAAAACGGAGAGGCTACGGGATCGCTCTCGCAGCACGCCCGCAGCCTCTCCCATTGATTAGAATACTTAACTATCAGTTTTAAAGTCTGATTCTTGTCTTAAAAGCCTTGTTAAAAAAAGCCCCTTGGATACAGTAAAAATAAATATCAATCACATTCCGCGAGGAGCGTTTGCTTAATAAATTATCGTGATGGCCGTCGTGTATGTATTGTGTATTAATATCAAATATTTGCGGAGCCGAGCTACGCCTCACCTCCGCAATAATAGATTCATGGTGTGGTGATCGTGATTTAAAACATGTCTGTAAAAGAAATATCATCCTATAGTTTAAAATGCAAAAATGAAAAATACTCACCAAAAGGAAAACTAAAATATAAAGTAACAAAATATTAACGCACTCTGAATGCGTTCAAATATTACCGGGTACTTTTGTGCGTTACATACTAAAAAGCCTGAACCCTGTCAATTCCTTATTATCAACTATGATATTTTATAATATTAGACACTTATCAACATTCTCTTAAAATTCAACTGAAACGAATGAAACGTGTTTAGTGCGTTCGTATGGTTTTTCGTACGAACACTCTACACTGATGGCCGTTGGAGCAGACGAGTACTGGAGTGGAGACCGCGTCTTAGCAAACGTAGTGTAGGACGCCCTCTGACCCGCTGAACTGACGACATACGCAAGGTTGCCGGAGCGGGCTGGATGAGGGTTGCGGAGGACCGGGATATTTGGCGCCTGCACTGAAACCTGTGGAGATGTAGTCTCTACTGAAATAAAAAGGTAATAAAATTTAAAAAATACTAAGTGTTGGCTGTGTGTAGGTCCTAATAGTTTAGTTTACTTATGTATGTTTTGTTTGTTATTTTCAGTTTTTTACTTTCAGTCAGGTTTTTATATCGTTTCTAAAAAATCTTGTTGACTGCTTATTTAAAATAACTACACCCGTGACTAATCATTTTTAAAATATACTTAAGATTTTATTATTTAGATATACTGTATACACTAATTGCATTTTGCGATTTCGTTTGTGTTGAATTTCGGAATCGTTGTCAAATTATTTGACCTTTAAGGTCGCTGCTCTACTCCTAGATAATCATAATGTAATGTCAACTAGCATAATAAATCGTTCCTTGATGGTATTTCAGTTTTCACACTTTTTGAGTTATGTCACAATAATGCGTTAATTTTAGCACGCGGTATGATAAAAGGCTCAATGAGCATGGATAATATTTGAGTTATTCTCACCCCAATTCGGCAATTAATAGGTGTTTTTATTTGAAAAACCGTACCTAGCTAATATTAAGTAAATCAAACAAACTAAGATCTTTTAATGTAGATAGATAGTAATAAGTAAAAGTTAAACGTTGCTGCAACTGATGTGCAATAACAATAACAATTTATGATCGTTTACTTTTAGTTTCTTTTTTTTTTGTACTTTTGCTAAGTCATACCGTATTGTATGACATAAGTATATTGTTTTATCATCCGTATAGTCTGTTGTTAAGTAGGTGTTATTTGTACTTCTTGTTTCGATTTTGCTTACATACAAAGTATAATTAAATCGTATAAAAACATTAGCATCTGCTTTGACAAAAGTAGTAGTAAATGTGCTATTCAAATGACTATTAAAATATATTTAAAATTTCATCGGTATCTATTTAAAATTTCCCGCAAGAAAAAGCAAAAAAACTCAACCATCGATCTATACATAAAAACAAACTTTAGTATATTATTTTAGTAATTAGGATTTACCACGAAATAAACCTATCATCTTCAACTGTCTTAAGAATTACCTCACACCGGCTAACCTAAAAAGGCAGTATTTGAGAGTGACCTTGGTTGAAATTTCTAACAAGAATTCTCCGGTAATCTTCGTTTTCTAACAGCTTATGTAATAGAGTGAGTAACTTGAAGATGCATTATCTAATTCTATGCAATATGGTGTAAGACTCCTCTAAAACTTGCGATTGACCCCAGTTTAACTCAATGTATAAAATGTACCTATGTTTAATTACGATTGAAATTTTATTTAAATCTGACGTAATCTTACGGTATAGGCCCTAGGATATTGTTTTATTTTTAATATTGTATTCAGGATTGTCTACAAAAGTAAAAAAAAAGTAATAATTTATGTATCTCGTTTGGTAACTAATACAAAAATAATATAGTCTGCATTTAAAATTGCAATTCAATACAAAAACGGTCCTTGTTACAATTAATTTTGCTCTTGAAGCATTTCCTTTGTATCGTTACTGACATCTTGAACAATACTTATTCAATAAACAATAGACAGCGTAACCTCATAACATTTACGGACTTATTATTAGGCTTAACGCTTAAGATCTCTACCACAAAGTTTTCTCTATGGAACTAAAATCTGTATGCACCTATTCTACCATTTCTATTATGCAAGCGTTAAAATTAAAAAAAAATTAAAATTTGGGCAGTAGGTACAACACCAATAGACAAACAAAAATTCAGACCAATAAACATATCAGACTTATAGCACCACTTTTTAGTTTAGAGCTTTGTTTCGTAATCGTAAAAATTACATTGTATTATTGTATTTACCTAATATTTTCGATAATTAGTCAATTTTTAACTAATATATTTTTGTATGTTTATGTCAAAACATTCAATGATAACAACAAGTGTTATTTTGACGATATTCATGTTATGTGGCGTATGTGTACGGAATAAAATTACTTCGCAATATTTTGCGAAAGCCAAAAGCAATATGTATGCTGATGCGCGCTGATTACACATAGAAAAGATCTTGAAACCAAGCCTAAAACTGCAGAAACTTTGCAACAGAATGTCATGTCCTATTTATTATTTCTAATTTTTATTATCATAAAATCACTTTATAGCTTTTAACTTACGAGAGATCGATAGATCCGTGCCTATTCTTACTTGGAGTATCATTGGGTATGTGATGTCAACAAAGCTTATATTGTTTAAGTTGTTATACGTACAACAAACTACAAAATTCTAAAAATATGTTTTTTTCTTTTAATTTTTTTTCCCAAAATGTCTTTATTACTGCTGAACAATTAGGTATGTAAAATATTAATAAAATATAACATAAAAACCCTTTTTATTATTAGTATTTTCGTGAACATTCACTAATTAGTTTATTTTAATATAAATGTTTAAATAAAAATGACAAAATACACTTAATATTTGTATAAATATTCTTCAAAATGGAATAGTATTATTATTTTATCTTATAGGTTATGTTTAGGGCACTAAAATTCATCTGTACCTACCTATCTCTAGGGTATCTTTACCATGAATCAGGACGTACAACGCAATATTTAATACTACTTAATTTAGTATTACAAGCAATGCTTTTTATACATTGTAGTGAAACCAAAGCTGTTATTCCTCTTTACAAGCACCGCTTACGAGCAATTACAACAGTTGGAAAATTATTGCATACCAGTAAGTGGGTAGTGCCAGACAGGCCTACACAAAGCCCTAGCAAATGTAATAGTTGCACCATGCCTCGCTTTCCTTAACCACATTCCATGGTGAACTTAGTAATTAAGTTCTTTGCAACGAGCCAGATCTGAATCCTCACTTAAGTCATTAAGTTCAACTTTAATAGGTATGGCTTATGAAGGAAATTAGGGTAGTATGGAAATACAGCGTCTTGAAAGAAAGCTTTATAACAGTGTTTTACACTACTTATTTATAAAATATGCCCCCAAATTAAACTGAGTAATATTAAGTTGACTGTAATCAACCTAAAGTTAACCAAAATTAATTGAAACATTGTGTTAGTATGTATTTAGGTAAGAGCGCTTTATGAATCTTTTATTTTTTATTTCTTGTCGTATTCAATCGTAAAATTAGACAACCTCAATACTATTACTTACTTAACTTAACTTGTTTTTGTGATCAGTTTTTTTTAATCTCATTTAATATATCATCATTAGCTTATTATCACAATCAGTGCCAAAACACGGCTCCCTATGTAGCAGTCTTTAATAAATACGCAGAACCATCAAAGCCGTAGCAAAAACGTAAACATGAGTCATTATATACATACGTATGTTGAAAATTTTTAAGTCTATTATTTTGGAACCATCATTATAATTATATCGAAATATTTTACAAACAATAGCCAACCCACCAATGTTGAAACCCCATTTTCAATAGACTATTAATATTTTTATTTACCAAATTCCCTCATTACTCCGACCGCCATATAGGAGCACCGAAACGTTTGTCAACGCGTTACGTCAGTGCTAACCGAAACGCGTTACGTCAAGTTTGTAATTA
>DVXP01004403.1:0-10393 GCA_018235645.1 Junonia grisea
AAGTTATTATTTTAGAGGATAATGCCATTAATATACGTTACCGTTCGGTGCGGTGCGAAAATAAATTGTCTCCTTTCTGTGTGGATTCTCGTGGTTTTGCTTTTTTACGTTTTAGGACACTGTTGTTCTAATTATTTATATTATTTTGTACTCAGATATCGGTAAGGGATCATCACTCTATTAGTCCATGTTTTGTTGATTGATTGTATGTAATAAATGGATACAATATTATCAATACATAAAAATAAAATTGAAGTGTCTGTTTGTAATATCAAAATAACACCTTTTTACTATATTTATATTAATGTATACACGATACTAATACCAAAACACCAATTTTTAAAATTTCTGTCTGTCTGTCTGTTTGTTGCTGATAATCTCCGGAATGGCTGGACCGATTTTGACGGGACTTTCACAGACAGATAGATGATATTCCAAGAAATAACATAGGCTACTTTTATTTGAAAAACTAGAAATAATGAAAACCTTTAAAATTGTTTGACGCGGACGAAGTCGCGGGCAGCGGCTAGTAGAGACTATAAATGTGAATGTTTGTAGAATATTACAAAAGAGTAATTCTAATGAATAATAGCTCATGTCTCTAAAGTGTGGAAAGCTTAGGAAAATATATGCAATTTAAATCTTAACCCAGTACATGCATTAAAAAATCTACTTCTAAAACTTATACGTCCAATAATATCACAAATTCATAATTTGTAAGATAAACACGCCACAATTTTCTGGTTCGTTCTATTTTCGTAACACGCTATAAATGTATTAATATAAACAAATTAATTCACCAATAGCCATCAACACTCTTAATTTCACTAAGTGCCGGTCACGTAGGTATAAGACTATAAGTATAGGCACCACAGTCGAGTCACGAACGTAAACTGTTTTATAGAATTAATCGGCTCATTGCCTATTCCTAGGCGACTTCGTTACGTAACAAAGAAATTACAGTAAAAGTGAATTTGGGAAAAAGTAATTACTTTCACTCGATTTGATTGAGGCGTTAATTAGACACCGTCATGGTTGAGCGATCTGGAGTCACGGTAAAGCTTTGTTGGGGACAATATTTAATTAAAAACCGGTACCTTTTTTGTTTTGTTTTGACATCGATCGCGGCCATCCACGTCCACCTTGTATAGATATGACATCTACCCATCATCTCCTACCTACATTTTTTGTTCATTTGTATAAGATCTACCTTCCGAACCGGCGGTAGATTAAAAAAAATGTAAACTGACGATTCAAAAGAGCTCCCAAAGCCAACTTGAAATATTTTGAATTTGAATTTAAGACTATAAGTGAAGAGTGTGTGTTAACATGAACTGCAAATCTAATACTAAAAAAATCGCATTAGGTAAACCGTTTACTAAAAACTTACAGGTTGTAAAATGTAAACATAGCCGTGTAATAATAATAATAATTTAGAAGTAAATTTAACGCACATACTAGTGCCTCCATGTAAACAATATGGCGCGGTTTTCTAGAGAACGTTTTGCCATACTACAAAACCAAATAGATATTTTACGGCCATCTTTGCCCATACTTATATCACGATTAAAACCACATATTATTTTCTTTCCCCTCAGTTCAGACAACTCCTCTCCATATAAATATAAAAACAATTGAAAAGTCTGTTTGTAATATCAAAATATAAGCTATTAACTAAATGCACATGAATATTCACACGATACTAATACCAAAACACCGATATTTAATTGTTTTGTCCGCCTTTTTCTTGGTTTTGGGTAACTCTCGAAACGGCTAGACCGATTTTGATTGGACTTTCACCGACAGATAGCTGATGATATAAGAATGATATAAAGACTAACATAGGCCACTTATATTTTGGAAACGTGCAAATGGTTTCGCTGGAGAAAAACCTTTTTTTTGTTATATAGATACCCGACTCCGGGGGGGGGGGGAGGCCGGGTTATGTGAGATTGTATTCACTAAAACCCCTGACATGGCCGCTACGGCACGGAAAACGGAGAGGCTTCGGGATCGCTTTCGCAGCACGTCCACGGTCTCTCCCGAAAAGAAAAAAAAACAAAAAAGGAGAAAAACCTATGACATCTTTATTATTTCGTGCGAGCAAAGACGCGGGCTTCACCTAGTATATTAATATAACTTCATAAAATCAACGGTGAGCCATAAAACAGAGCTACTTTCGCATTAATATCCATATAAAGATTTTTCGTTTTAATCAATGCGCTCGTTAACATAAAACATAATTCCGTAAAATCGGTTCATTAATTTCCCTTAATGACTTAAACGAACGTGTTTCTTAAATTGACATATCTTCGCATATTTCTTTTGAAGTGTTATTTGTTTTTCTTTTTTATATGGCATGTGGCCTAAATGACTTTATGTGTTTTTGTTCTTTGTTCTTTACCGCCAATTTTATAATTAAATATCATAATATATCACGTACCTACTTTCAAAGATTGTATTGTAATGAACAACATCTTTATACGTATTTTTTTTAAATTATATTAATGTGTGATTATATTAGTATTATCTTCCACCGTAGGAGAGCCATGCATTTGCACGGATGGGCCGGCTCGACCAGAGTGATACCACGGCCTCACAGAAAACCGGCGTAAAATGACGCTTGCGTCGTGTTTCGCCGCGTGAGTGAGGGTACCGGAGGCCCAATTCCCTACCCCTTCCCCATTAATTCCCCATCCATACCCCCTAAAAGGTGGCCACGCATTTTGCAGCTCCTATGGTGTTGCAAGTGTCCATGGGCGACAGCATCAGGTGATCTGTCAGCTCGTTTGCCGCCCTATCCCATAAAAAAAATGAAATAGCTATCTTTCTGATAATAATACATATTAACATATTATTATAAAAATGAAAAAAATAATATATTCGAAGAAATAATCCAATTGAAAATCTTTCTCTAAAGTGTACATAATTAGCCACACGACCACATTCGTTACCAAACTATTTCATAATACACATCCAAAGAGCACTAAATATCAATTATATGTAAATAACATTAATTCCGGGATAAATGTGTACCATTTGACGTCCGTCTCGTGATCTAGTTCAGGCCGAGTTTAACAGCTCATTAATCAACTGGAACTGCATAATATTAACTATATCAGCGAACATATATTTACAAATATTAACTTGATGACGTCTGCTTGATGTATGTACCTTACAGTATGTGACAGTTCGTTTTTTTACTCACAGTTGCCCATGTCTTTGATTTTCCATTGTTTACATTTTTTTTACTCTATACGTATAATTCTTTAATCAACAAGAAGTAGAACTACTTTAACCTAATGTTTCTAAGGACGCAAGTCCAAACCTGACATAATGTTTTATATTCCTTATTTACTTAGATAATTTTACTAATAATAATACATTATAATTAAGTACCTATATCTATTTATATGATCTATGTTTTAGTGGATCCTGTCCCACTCCTGATCATTCTGAGCAAGGCCTCCATGATCTTCGTGTCAAGTTTGCGCATTGACATTTTTAGACTGTGGTCTATCATAACTTTATTTGAGGTCCCCACCGCTCGGCTGATAAACCTAAAGAGTCTAGTCGAAAAATACCTTAATTATTAATTTAAATACTGACATAATATATTTGTTTTGTAACGCTGTCGTTTTTAATAATTCCGAAAAACAATATTTGTATGCCAACGAGCGCGTAATAGTCTATGAAAAGCAAATAACGCATCACCCGGTTTAATTAGTTATACGAAATCAGAGCCCTGTGTATCAAATCGTATGTGTACGTACTGATATTTACGATAACTGGTGTTCTATAAGTATTATAATATATTTATAATTAAATAGTACCAACTCCGAGAGATAAACTCTCATCACAAAACGCGCACATATTGTGTATGTATATGTAGGTAAGTACCACACATGCCTAATTCCTAAAACATCAAAATTTCATACTTAAATCGTAATTAATTTCTCCCGTCATCAAAACCCGTTTCCAACCACGCATCAACACGACGTCGATAAAAGTGATATCTCTCATTTTTAACGAGCCCTTTGAAAAAAATATTCCGAACATTCGGGGGCTATGCAATAAACGCTAAAAGCTTTCGTCCATACGATACGAGGAATTTTAATCGATTCCAAATCTGTAAGCGCTTAGAACGTATGCTAGGGTTGCCAACTCTGGAAAGGACTAAGGGAAAATATTTTGACTTTGAAATTCCATCTACTATAGTAAGGGCACCTAATTCGGTATTTCGAAAAATGGCACTAATTTTGAGGTATTCGAAAAAACGTCTTCATCTATAAATTCTTTTTTTTTCGTTGATACCTCTGAATTAGGTGCCCTCACCTTATATAGCATCTGAGTCGGTGTGAGCGAGAAAAAGGTACTCCAATTTTCTAGACAGAGATGTTATTGCATCACTCGTAACATTGTTTTTATTTTATTTTAGAAAACTGTTCTTTCTTGCATGGGCATAGAAATATCGGAGAAATTTTTACATTCGTGGAAGTTGTTTCTTCGAGGATTAAAGAAGTTGGCAACCCTAACGTATGCCTTTTAGATCCAACGAGGCGTGAACGACAATTTTATTAATAAAATCCTGTATTAAACGGTCCGAATTACATTTTGTTACAGTATTTATTTAGGTACAATATAAAATAATAAAACTAGCATCGCTGTTTCATCGCCGTTCTTATTAGCGTTTTACTATAGATTTTAGTGCTCAATTTTAGCCTTCTTAAGTAAAAAAATGCTTTAGCATTTTAAAATTTATATTAAACTTTTGCCCAATAAAAATCCTTCGTAATATTATTTTTTATATAAAAACTTTACGCCTCACAGTAGAGTAGTCGATTTTTCTTTTGCAAAGCTATAAAATCAGGCTATTAAAACAGCGATTTATTAAGAAAACGCTGCTCGTTTGGACTGAGAATAATTTATTGTTTTCTTTGTGAAATTTAATCGTACTCTAACGCCTTGCAATAACACTGGGAGCGTTAGACCCCTCTTACGAACGAAGGTTATTTCAACAAATACGAAGAAAACTATGAAAAGATAGTGTTTTACTTGCCTAATACCTTTTTATTTTTTTATAGCGGGCTTTAAGACAATCGCTTTTTGAACACTTAAAAAAAACATTAATTAACTACTTTCTATAAATAAAATCTCTCTCTTAAAGTCATGTTAAAAAAATTGGTCAAGTGAAAAAAAAAATCAATAAAGCATGATTCAACATGTATCATTGTTAAAGCATTAATTTAGCGTTTTGTTTCGTTATATTCAATTGCTTTTCTTGCATTATCATTCAATAAATTCCCATGCTATTGAATTTATTATATAACACGTATACTATTGCCTTATGTATCCACTTTTTGCGAATGTATTGTTCTGAGTTGTATGAATTGTATAAATAACATAAACACACTTAACATGTATCAATATATCAGTGAGAAACGAAATGAAAAACAAAAGCGTAAGACGAAAATGTTCTCATTACTATGAGGCCTTGCACACGCCATTTTGGTTTTGTGACGTCATATAGTGATGAACGAAATATTTTCACAATAACAACTCTAGTACCAAATTTTAAAAAGTTTTTCCTTACCGTGTTTAAATGTATTCTGATATTAAGTAATTAAGAAATTTAACTGGCACGAGATATAAAACTGGGTCGCCGGTATTTCGGTTAATGAAAAATTATTACTAACTACGCAGTGATACACTTGTTTTCAAATTAATTTGAAAATAATTATTTTAATTTGTACTAATTTGCGGCGGTTTTAATTGAAACAAATATAATCTGTATTAGTCTAGTTATGAGGCGACTGTTTTTAGGTTAAGGAATGTCGTGACCTAGACGCGTTGGTCTTGAAAATTATGATACAATTTTTTCTAGGTAAGTTTTCTAGGTACAGATGTTTTCTAGAGAGGTATAAGTAGAAAAGAATCTTATTATTTTAGAATATTGGCCCACATTGTAAATATTAGGTTGTTTTATAAAATTGGTTTCTGTATTCTCGGAAATATTATAATAGTAATAGTAAAGAGGTATTATACATGGACTGCAAACTTTAAATTTCTTAAGCTTTTTATTGATAACGATATTCATATTACAACAACTACAACTTACCCTTTTTAAAAGATGTCTTAGTTTCATTCAAACCTCTATTCTATTTTTGAAAAAACAATGTCCAAGTTAAAAAAAATTGCACTTCAAAGCATCCAAAGATTCAAAATCAAACCGTTTCCAGTACACAGTCCGCTTGTAATTTAGATCATAGACAGCTAGAATAATTGCATTCTTTGTATGTGAGCTCAAGCATGAATAAAGACAAAGAGGTCCGACGGCAAAAACTCGTCGCTTTAACTTTCATTAGAAACAGCCGGCCATTTCTAAACAATACGTTTCTAAGTCTTCTTATTTTCATCTATTACTGTTTAAAGCGTGGACTGAGATGAGGGAAAATCAAATATTAAAAAACAATACACGATCACGTCTCCCGTTTTAAGTATCGTTGAATTGAAAATTATTTCAAGAAAAATATTTTATTTTTTGTAGTCTGATCAATAATAATTTGTTTTTTGTTTGTTTGTACAGCAAAGTGTAAGAAGTAAGGATTAAATATTGTTTTGGGCATCAAATTAATTAATAAATGAAATAAAGTAAAAAACAGACATTTAAAACATTAATAGTATCGACGAATAAAAACTCTATTTCGAATTCAATTGAATTAATCTAAAAGTACACTGAGAAACAAAAAAGCAAGATCAATAAAATGATCCAAATCTAAGAACGTTATATTACTTATTTTTATATTTAAGAAAATAAAAAGAAATAAGTAAACGTTATGAACATTTGTACGCGATTGCCCCACGGATGAAAGTGAGAACGACCTTAAAACATGTATAAACAGACGTCTGGTACGGTACAAAAACAAATATTGGTATAAATAAAACAAGTGACATAGAAAGTTCGGATCGGTCGTATTTCTTTTACTTTTGGGTAAATTGATAACGATATTGGGGTCAGTGGGGCACGGGACCAAAGATGGAACCCGTGGATTTGTTCATACTGTTAAGATCTATAATTCTACATATTAAAACGTGGCCTAAGGTTCTATTTCAATAAAACTTATCGTTAACGAAAAAAAAAACAAAAAAATAAAAAACGGGATTTGGGAATTTTTATTTAAACAGCCCAAGGTCTTTACCGAAACTTGGGTCTGTGGGAAATTTCGTTATTTGACTACTATTCTTAGGTCGAAATTGTTTGGACTATTATTTCTAAAAATCTTTATTTCATTTTATTTTTACCTATCAATTTTGGTACATTTCTGTGTTCTATAAATATTATAATTGTCATAGAAAGTTCGAATCGGTCTTATTTCTTTTACTTTTGGGTAAATTGATAACGATATTGGGGTCAGTGGGGCACGGGATGGTAGATGGAACCCGTGGATTTGTTCATACTGTTAAGTTCCACAATTCTATATACAACGTGGCCTAAGGTTCTATTTCAATAAAACTTATCGTTAACGAAAAAAAAAACAAAAAAAAACGGGTCCTGGGGATTTTTGAATTTTTATTTATACAGCCCAATGTGACAGACTGTGGAAAATTTCGTTATTTGACTATTATTTTTTGTCATAATTGACTGGAATATTATTTCTAAAAATCTTTATTTCGTTGTCTTTTTACTTATCAATTTTGCTACATTTCTGTGTTCTATAAATATTGTAATTGTCATAGAAAATTCGAATCGGTCTTATTTCTTTTAGTTTTGGGTAAATTGATAACGAGATTGGGGTCAGTAGGGCACGAGATGAAAACCGATAGTTCTTACTCGCCTTCTGTTTTCAGTAAAACACAAATAATACGTTTTATTCCCTGAAATCTTGATTTAAATGTATATTTAACCGACTTCAAAAAGGAGGAGGTCCACTCGAAGACGGCTGGACCGATTTTAACAATTCTTTAGGTTAGACTCTCTCAAATAGCAGAATAATCTCAAATAGCAGTTTTGTTGGTATAATGCTAAGAACTACAAATAAAATATGCATAATGTCTTAAAGTCTTTATATTAATAATTATATTTTTAATTTGCGATTTTGCTATGTTTGTGTATTTTACTAAAAATTGTCAAAGAAAGTACTAGTCGGAGTTATTTATTTGAGTTTAAGTAAATTGATAAGAAGATTGGGGTCAGTAGGGCACGGGAAGGAACCCGTTGGGTTATTCGCGTTCTGGTTAGGTATTTTGTTCATTTTATTTAGGAAACATGAAAAAGATAAAAATAAATATGTATTATTTTTTAAAATGTATATTGGAATTTGAATATGAAATCCAAATTGTATACAAACGCAATCTAAATCTATGTATTTTTTTACATGTTTTTATTGAAGTATTTGAACCAATTTGTTTTCAATATCCGTTTTAAATGTATTTTATAAAGACTTTTTGTCGCAGTATTGATTATGAATTGTCACATTATTTTATGAGGCAATCGCGAACACCCCAAAATTGTGTGTGTATTGAATTTCAATTGGCTATAACTTCAGTATTAACAAAACGAATGTGTCGCGGAGTAATTATTTATTTTATTACACGTAACCTCATTAACGTATTGTGAAGTTATGTAACCGATTTGTAATATATCAATGCTTCATGTTTTCGCTTTTAAAGATAGTACCTTCTAATTGTCTCGGGTTAAATTTTCGTTCTTGTAAAAAAATGTTCTATTATTTAAACTGAACTTCTGACTTTACGTCTACAAAATTTTCATTAAAATCAATTCATTTTCGTTTTTTAAATATTAGCAAGGTTTAGTAAATAGGAATATTCCTATTTTTTGTTAGTTATAGACAAGGTTTGTGATTTTTTCGACATTAAATAAATTAGTCAGAGATTTTGCTTTTCCCATAGTTCGTGAATTCATTGTCCGTTTCTCGTTTGCTTTGTCGAGGAAGAGCCCTTGTAAAAAGACAGCCAAGTAACATAACATATGTGTAACGTAACTTTCCCATGGTTACAAACAATGTGAGTTGGCAAAGTAAGGTGTGTAGAATACGGCCAATGCTTACCTACTGTTTGTCAACAACTGTGGACGAACATAGTATTGTAATTAAAACGAAATACAGCCTTTCTATTCATACTTTTGAAATTAAGTGCTTAAATTAAGTTGATCTAAGTTGAAACTTTTTTTTTATTTTTACGAGAAATTGGATTTTTTTTTTAGAATTGAAATAATATATTTTATAATAAAATTGAATTAATTTTATACTTTAGAATTGTGATTGTTTTTAATTTGACATTGTTAAAAAAAGGTTAAAAAGAGCTGAAATGAAATATATTAAATAATTAAAAAAAAAACAACCAAGAAAGAGTTCTATCAAATTCAAAATACCCTTAACAAAACAATACCACTATAGTGTCGTAAAAGCCTCATTAAATTGCATTGGTTGTCGCTCATTAGTCGCCGGCACCGTTCCAATAGAATTTCAATAATGCTTGTAATTCTGGTTATGATTGAATATTATCAATATCATCTACCGATGTTATCTGGTGGGAGAGTTGTCGTCCAAACAATGTAACTGGATTCCTAGCCTCGGCTTTAGTCCGCTTTCCGATAATTTATGGTTCGGCAATATCGAACTTTGCGATATCGTCCCGAATCGAGTGGGTTTCGTTTGACGTTGAATTATAGCTTAAAGTATAGGACAACATTTTAATTAGAGAAATTTCAAGTTAATTTTGTCAAAAACGTTATTTTAGTGAGTTTTAGATGCAAATATACGCAATAAATGATACTACTAATGTATGTTTAACGCGCGAAGGAGACGCCATATTGGATGCTAATGACGTTATAAGCGTGACATTTTGGATATTTTAAAATCTGTTTTAATTAAATTATTTTATCTGTGGCACACATATTTGTATTTACATTTCTTTCGAGATTGTCAGTAATGATAGTATAAGTATAGTCGGATAGATGTGTGTTTTATACTTATTTTTCTACAGTACATATGTTTATTATAGTGACCCTAATTTTACAAGTCATTTGTTTTTGCATAGTCATTTTTTTTCTTTTATTATATCTTTTTTCTTATTTTCTACATTTTTAAATATAATTACATAATATAAAAAAATATTTAAAAATATAAAAAATAGATGTCCATCGGTGGCAGACATTAAATCAGGCCACCGGCGGCTAAAGCTCCAGGCTGAGGAATCTCCTCACAATGCGTGCCGTCTCAAGCAACACTGCTTTCTGTATCCGGCCCTTGATCCAACAGCCCAGCGAGAGTTTCTTGAGGTGTTGGTCGAAACTTTTCGCTATTAAGCCGTTGACCGAAACAACAATCGGAACAATAATCGTTGAGTCCACACTCCACATGGCAGTAATCTC
>DVXP01004404.1:0-10392 GCA_018235645.1 Junonia grisea
AGTTTGATTAAGAATGCATTAAGAAGTACGAACCTGTTATACGTTTTATAGAATGTTTTTGGTGAATATTAGCCAAAAGCGAGTGTATTGGGAAAACAACGTATTAATGATCATATCTATGAATATAAAAAATTAACACATTATTTATTTTCTTCTAAATAATTACTTTGTAAAAAAAAATCTCATTACTTTACAGTATTAATATTAGGTAGGTATGTTTTATATTATTGTTGACAAAATGGAATACCAGTACCATTTAAAATTTTAAACCATTACACTAGCAACTAAAATTAGGAAAATGTAATCATTTTACATTTAGTTTAAATCAATCAAGTATTCTACATCAAAACCATCCACACAATGTACCCATACCCAATATCACGCAATACATCCATGTTAGCTGAAGCATTCAATAAAATCGTAACCAAATAGGCTTTCAACCAATTACATCGATTTAGCGTTTATTCATTGCAATCAGTTCCAACCACAGTAATCTGTTCATAGCAAATAGACCAATCAAGTTAGATAATGAAGCCAACGATGTTCGTTGAAATATTCCAATGAGTTCTGTAGGGCTATTCCGGCCAAAAATCGAGACTCACTCAAGCGTATTTTTTGCACTATACTCACACGATTGTACATTTAGCACCACGCGATATGATACGGCACCGAGTCGTGCTAAAGTATTTGTCATTTTTGACGTAAAATTTATGCTTTGGACATTCTGTAGCAAGTTTTTAACTGTTCAAATTTGACAGATCGAATTAGCGAAATGACTAAATTCACTTTGGTGAGTCTCGATTTTTGGTCGGAATAGCCCTACAGTTCGGATCCGGCTGGTATTATGCAGTACCTCAACGACATAACTTTGGACGGTATTCGAAATTAAACCAGCATGGACAGCGCAACTTTGCTCTTAACTTAACTTAGAATTAACTGAAAATGTATAGTTTTTGGTCTGAGCTTACATAATTTTTACACGACTAATTTGAAAGTAGTGTATTACAAAAGGCGTATAAAAGTGTCGTGTTTTTGGTTTCAATTTAACATAAATGACGACTTACTTACTTTGAATTAATTAATTTCATCGGAGTGAAGTTTAGTTTTGGTTACTTAGGTGTTATTGTTTTTTGGAAATATACTCATTACTTAATATATTGATATATACAAAATAGATATAAATACATTTCAAGTTCGGACTCAAAGATTTAGATTTTTCACGCTTAAATAAATGGCATACTGTTACACGCCTGGTACATTTGCCTACAAAAATTTCAAGTTGTTTCATAACATTTTCTTTTACTATCGACACATAATTTTTCTATTTCAAACGTTTGTTCACCAGGAACCAGAAAAGATATTCCGAACAGTTCGATCTCGCGAACACAATAAATATTTTTGCAATCGTAAACTTTGTCAATTCAATTACCCGCCGCGATACACGGGACAAGCCACTGTAAAATAAACCTTTTGAACTTCAGCCAGTATCGACATTTTATTGTACCGTAAACATGTCTCGTGACGTTTACAGCATTTTAGCCTTTATTTCAATCGCTTTAAACGCCATAATTAACTGCACAAAGTTATGTCCAGTACAAATGGCTCTGGGCACTTTTCGCATGGCAGCCACGTGGTGTCGTGCACTGTAATTTAATTTTGTCATTAATTTAAAAAGCTTTTAATATAACACAAAAGATAACCTTTTCACAGATTGTTAACGAAAATTATGTTTTTTTTCTATTAAAATTCGTTTAACACAAGAGAATAGCAATTTTTAAATGCTTGACTCCGTGATTTCTTGTCAGAAAGTAGTTACGTATACTAAGATTGTCCATACAATACGGTACGTATTAAATATAAACTTGATTTGGCTATTTTTAAGTCCTTCCTAGGAAGTTCCATATTTTTGAATTTTAAAATCTATAAGTCAATTAAGTTAATTTTCAAGTATTAAAAATTACAAACAATTTTAATGGAAACCATAGCAAATTATTTTAGCAATTTTAATATTTGGTAACTGTTAATTTCGGACAAAGAGCTCATGAAACTTAATTTAACCGCAGGCAAATTAAGGGTTCGTTCGTAAATCATGGCTACAATAATGGGAAATAATTGTATAATTATGTTTTCCGACTTATCAACATAGCTCATATTATATTGTTGTCAGGGCACAATTTGATGCAATTCGCAATTGACAAATAAATAATTTAAAATACTTGAAGCATTTTAAACCTTATTGGTTTAGAAATGTTTAAATATTGTAGCATTAAAAAATAATTATATAGCGTGTTAACTTCTCCTGAGAAGGGCTGCGCAAGCCGCGAGCGGAGCAACGCACGGGAGAGGCCGCGGACGTGCTAAAAAAGCGATCCCGTAGCCTCTCCGTTTTCCGTGCTGTGGCGGCCATCGCAGGGGGTTTTAGTGAGTGCAATCTCACATAACCTGACATATCCCCCAGGAGTCGGGTATCTATGAAGATTTACCCTGTGTCATCAAAAAACATAGGTACGACATAATATAACAAGTGTACCCCATTTTTGTATCCGATTTATAGCAATAAATTTTCGCTTTCTTCTTAAAAATTATTCACAACTTATACCATTAAAAATTTGACTCTAACTTCGGGTAGATTGCACTTGTTTTTCATAAAACTATCGAGCGTGTTACTCTGCTTAGCGTTGTCTAGCTCAATGTTAATCCACAAAGTTGCTGTACTTAGTTCCCCGTGCTTATTCTGAGCCTGGGGGTGAATTCTCTTACCTCGACCAACTTTATAAGACTAACTTCTTCTCAGACTATTCGATCGCAGTGAACTGGAGGAGATAACGTTTTTAGGTTAGGCTTAACGAGTCTTCGAACTTTTGTTGCTCTTTTTTAACTTTCTATTACGTGACTTGTACCTATATACTTACATTTATTTAACTAAGTATACTTACACTCTATAAATTCCGTACAACAAAAACACTGTCCAATTCTTCTTCGAATCCTTTAATCATTTCTTTTACTATTCTATTTAAATTCTTATTTCAAAATCATATCATCGTTGCGCGTGCAGTACCGCGCAACTATATTTTAACACAAGTTCAAATTTAAACCCAAATACAATAGTATTTCATTCTAATTTTGAACTGCTAAAAAAAACTAGCTACGCGGTATTGCACGCGCAACGACGATATTGTTTCTTTACAAAATCTAAATAATGCACCCATTCTCTCTCACCACATAAAATACCTCTACTATCGCCTTTCTTTTTATAATTAATTGGGTTATCTAAAAACATAGCTTAGCGACCAGTTTATGAGATAATGGATTAAATTAGCCACGCCTGGAGTGTGTCAGACGTTTCAACAAATAAGTGAATTACAACTTGCCACTAGCCCAGATGTAAAGTTCCTAGAAGTACAACTTGAATTACAAAGTTATAGTCTTAAGTTTTACGTTTAGTGACTATTATGTTACGAGAATATTTAACAAGGGAACGTGTGATTGTATAATAGGTATATTAGTGCTATTAAAAGCTTTATCATTATAAATTTTCTAGACAAATGTATACGCTTTGTTAAAAACCTGTGTTTCATTATGTTTGTAATTTATTATGTACTGTTTTTTTTATTAATATAATAAGAAGGTTTATTTATTTATTTGCTTTATTTTGTAAATTCAACCCTACTCTACCTTATCCTAATAATGCGGCCGTTTATCTCTTTACGTAACTATCAGCAATTGTAATTTTCTTAGAATATGTAATAGGTGCTTATATAGGTGTGCCATTATTTTGAACTATCTTGGATTAGGTGTTCTTACCTTAAGACTCAATATATTTGATAACAAATACTAATATGATAATTTTGTAAATTACAATATATTGTTACATCTCCTGCGACAGAACGAACCTGCAAACATAAAATCAAAATCAGTGATAGATAAATATATTATATTTTTTATTACAAAATAATATTTTTTGTAAACATAATTATGTTATATCGCAGTTTCATATCGGTATATGATATTTTTCAAGAGGTATTTCTAGTTATATTATTTATATCATCACCGAAGGAAGGGTCAAGCCTGCGTGTGATGTATGAATGGTTATGCCCTTTCTTTGTTCGGGCGATAACCACAAAAGGGTATATTTATTGTCTTGAGTAAAATCGTTGAAAAATTATTTAAAAAAGATTTCATGACAAATTAAAAAATAATACAGATCCAGGATTTTTTGACGGGTAGTAAATCAGAGTCCCATTTTCAGACTCAGATATCTTAAGAAAATAATTAATAATTCATATTTTTCAATAATTTATTAAAACTTTACTGATTTTTCTTATACTAAACGAATAAATAATAAAAATAAAGCACAAAAACATATACATAACAAATATACCAGGAAAATCATAAATAAGGAGGGTTATAAGCACTATCGCATATTCCAATTGGTTGAAGCTTATTCCGAAAGGGGATCGCGGTTCACGCTCCATAAAGCGAAATATTGTCTCTCGAGATAATAAAGAAAATTCCCAAATTAATACACCATTAGACTTTATTTTGATTGCCAATCTATTTTCTAGTTATTTCTTTACTTTATTCCTTTTTGCGAAGTTTGGTATAAAATTAAACTAAGTAAAACATTTGGAGTTCAGATACTAGGAACTGAAAAGGAAAATACTTCTTAGAATTATAAACTTTTATAGACGAACTTAAATGGAAAAAGAAAAATCAGAATCTAGAAATAAATTATATTATTTTTTATGATTTTTTATTATTCCACGAGGATATTAGGCACCTGCATTTTTATAAATAAGGTTATAAAGTATTAATTTTTATGTAAACCGCATAAAATGTACTTAGAATGCAAAAACTATATTGACAATCCGTAATCTGTACTTACTTATACATTATTCTTCTTCTTCCTGGCATTTTCCTGGACTTTGAACCAGGGTCTGCTTTATTCTAGCCTAGGTATTGACAGGTTACTGATTTTTATGCAGAGCGATTGCCGTCTGACCTCCGCAACCCAGAGGGAAAGCCAGTGACCATTTGGACTAGAATATTTTACCTACTATGAGTAACGATAGTTATCAGGTGACTGTGATAACAACCGGGACCGACGGCTTTACGTGCGCTCCGAGGCACGGTGGGGACTCCCACATGGACCAGACATAGGAACGAATGTTTATAAATTTTTCACAAACAAATCAAACATCCGCCCCGAGCGGGAATCGAACAAGACAAACATCCGCCCCGAGCGGGAATCGAACCCGCGACCACCGGCGTTTAAAGCGAATTCAGAACCACTACACCAGAGCGGTCGTCAGACTGATTTACAATTATTGAGTGTAAATAAAATGCTTAGTATGTTATAGACTAAATTATATCCCGGGCCACCTGTCAAATTAGGCGATTACGAAACAAATATAATTTACTTAAGATTTTACTTGGACATTGTGAAACGGACCCTAAATCAAATATTTAAACCCAATCAACTTAAAGCAAGTAATCTCTTATACTTCTAGCGTGTTATAAATTTATAATACATCTTAAGTATTAACGCTCACTCAGCATATTTTTAATCCATACGTACCAACACTTACATTTCACATTTCAGAAAGCTGTATACATAGTTTTTATCTACGATAAATGTTCATACGTAATTCGTGAAATATCTATAATACTACAAATAGTTTTAGTATTAATATATGAGTGGATGCTGTGCCATGAATTAAATTAATTAGAAGTATATGAGTTGATACAGGAGAATAGATATATTTCTGCCATACAATGTTTTCGTATAAAATAAAGTATAACGTAAGCAGGCTATGAGTATACTAAAAGCTCTCAATTTCTCTGATTAAATGACAAAATATGATCATAGTTTTAAAAATGAATCACATAATTATGTATATAATATATATGTATATAAAGTATAGGTGTGATTTTTTTTGCTTACCACATTACATGTATACCTATAACAAAATTTTTAGATGGTCCTACTGTGACCTAACAAAATTCATATTAATACTACCGATGCCAACGTTAGTTTTTTTTTCTTCCTACCATTTTTCCCGGACTTAACCAGGGTCTGCTTTATTCTACCCTAGGTATTGACACGTTACTGATTTTAATGCAGAGCGTTTGCCGTCTGATCTCCGCAACCCAGAGAGAAAGCCAGTAACCATTTAGACTAGAATATTTTACCCACTATGAGTAACGATCGTTATCAGGTGACTGTGAATACAACCGGGACCGACGGCTTTACGTGCTCTCCGAGGCACTGTGGGGACACCCACATGGATCAGACCTAGGAAGGAATGTTTATATAAATACAAACATCCGCCCCGAGCGGGAATCGAACCCGCGACCACCGGCATTAATAGCGCCAACGTTAAATGATAACATATATTTGGATGATAATATTTCACATAGTATAAATGAAATTTGAACATGAATATATTTATTTATATTATGTCGTGTTTCGTAAACCAGTCACCTGAATCGGTGTTCGTTTTATGTACATTTATTTTACTGGGAAAGTAATATACGAGCAATTTAATTGTACAAATATTTGTCACATCATTCTTATTTTAAGCCATCCCTCATATTTTTCATCTCGTGGGCGTACTTTTGCTTAGTCTCTTTTATTATAGGACACCCATATTTCTGCTAACGCTTAATTAAAAACCCTCTATATTCCTTTTTGTTCAAAAAGTTAAAAAAAATGCTTTTGCTTGGTTAGGAACAGTCAGAACTGCCAAAACCTGGCTACTGCACCTAAAAATCCATGTGAGGTGCCTATGTCCTGCCTACTTAAGGGTTAAAACAGACAATTAAGATCAGATATTCAAAGTCTCCTGACTTTTGCCAGCAGTTACGCCCGTGATGTCGTTGATCGCTCTGGGTTAGAAAACGGTGCTCCCTCGAGAACAGCTAATCATTAGGGATAGAAAGTTCAGTGATTCAGTTAAATATGAGGTTCAAAAATTTCGGCGAAAGTGGGACATACGAATAAATAATTAAATAAACAAACTCCTTTTTTCCTTTTATAATAAACTAGCTGACCCGGCGAACTTTGTTCCGCCTTAAGCAGATTTTTAGCAATTAATAAGCAGGTTTTTTTTTAATTAGATCCATATCCATACGTCATTACATAGCTGTCATTTGCGTTTTGTTATTCCAAGTTTGATTCTTTTGTGTTATATCACGTTTTATAGTGACTGACGTTTTATGTCAAGTCACACGGGAATGCTTTCGAACGGGATAAAAAGTATCCTATGTCCTTCTCCTGGCTCTAAACCATCTCCCTGCCAATATTCAACTAAATCAGTTCAGCCATTCTTGAGTTATAAGTGGTGTAACTAACACGACTTTCTTTTATATACCTATATATGTATGTTGGGATAAGTAAATCACAGAATCATGCCTTATGAATCGAACTTATCCTATCCACTAACTTAATTGTTGCATTTTATTTTTACCTTTGCTTTCATTTAAGGTAAATCACAAAAAATACCTTTTTCTCAAAAAATAATCCGACTTCAAAAGTAAAATGAAAGGGAAAAAAATATCGTTTTACTCTACAGAATTTTGAAGTCGGTGTCAAGCAGGAAAAATATATCGATGCGTCGTAGGTTTTAAAAACTGGCGTCTGGCACCGACATCAAAATGATGTAGAGTAAAAATACTTTTATTAGTTTTTTACTTTTCAAGTCGGTTTTTTTTTATGAAAAAGTTATGATTTTGCACTTTGAAATTACAATTCATTGATTAGAAAATATAAAAGTAATCAAATTAAAGCTAAAAATGTTCTGGTGACCATTTCTGGTCTTCATTTCCACTTCATCAAATGCTACTTTTCATGAGCAAATGGCCGAGCTTCTTCGAAAATAACTGAAATCGAAATGAGCTTACTATTTTTAAGTATTTTCCTTGATTTTCCACGATCCATCATCAGATTCTAAAATCCTTACTATGGGACTTAAAAATAGGTGTAAATACATGAAAATACCGACTGAATTGATAACCTTCTTCTTGAAGTCGGTTAAAAACCTACTAATATGGTTTACACTACAATATTTGTTTATCTATTACCCATTGAGTTCTTTATACTTATATGTCATAAATTAATATGTACTGACGCATCAATATGATTTTAATAGCTTATAAACTTGTACTTTTGTCTTTTTTCGAACAAAAATGCTAAAATTGAACTTCAAATTATAATGGCGTTAATAAAATCCTTATTTAAAATACAAATTGGCTTCATTTAAAAAGACGTTTCAAATCTGAATAATTTCATTTTTTATCTCTATTTTATGAATTTTGCACATGTTTCAATGATTCGGCCGCGTAATTTATTTATAACTTTACATTAATTCGTCATGTATGACAAAAACTACAATAAAAAACCTTAATAGAAAATTTATAAAAAATAATAAAGACTTACAGGTAATTTTTTTCTCAATTAGATTTGATTAATTATTTTGCATCTAAGAAATTAATTTATTCTTATAATAAAATACTATAAAAGACAAATACATGTAAAGTACATGTATTTGTCTTTTATAGTATTTTATAGTATCGTACACGAAGACACAAACACCATTATATGATGTAAGAAACAATACAAAAATATATTTGCTAAAAGAGGGATTTCTTGCAGACAACTTTTGTACCTAGACAACCAGAATAGTTATGAATATCATAAAAATAGCGCAGAAAACGCACTCGTTGTTCGCGTTATGAACAATCATAATTATTAACGTAGATGGTTTATTTGAAATACTATTTTATTTGAAATATTACTTGAAAAACACATGTTTTAAATCTAACGTTATAATAAAAATTTTAAAACACATGACAACTGTTAAATAAAATAAAGAAATTGATATTTAATTATAAAGTTTCAATTCCACTAACACTAAAAATATAATTGAACAATATATTTACACGGTTGAAAGTGGCACAAACAGCGTGGTGTCAGTGACAGATGAGACTGAGACTCATCTCGCGCGCATTCACATTGGTGGGGATATTAAGATGGCTCCCAAATATTGCGCTCCTATTGGTGGACGCATTTTGGTTGCCTAAACCTTTTGTTATATTATGTTGGGCATACAGGTATCGAATACTTTTACCTGGTACGGCTCTAAATTTGATTTGGATTTAGATTTGTATTTTTTATTTTTTAAACCTATTTAAGTACCTATAGTTCAACATTTAATAATATTTATATAATATTTGCATCATAATATTAGGATAATTACAGATTATGTTTTGATTTTATTTAACTTTTATAAAGTCTTTTATTTTTTAAAACATATTTAAAAAATATATTAAAGCGTGAAATAACGAAATAATTTGTTATTTATCATTATGTTATACGAATTTTTATTCAATATTGCTTTTGTAACAATACAGTTTGTGACAAATAGGATTAATAAATTTTTTTTCTTTTGTTGGGAGTTCGTGCCAAAAGAGTGCCAACAAATAAGTTTATGATGTCAATTATTCGATTATGTACCTTTTTGTTCAGTAAAATTATACTAAAATATAAGAAGACGAATCGTTTCTTTGAGTATAAAAAATATGGAAAAATATATATCTTCATAACAAGTAACAAAAACATTAATTTTATTTTAAAAAATGACTTGGGCATAATTTGAACGGCAGCAGTTCGAAAAGTACTCTCCAACCATGCGTTCCCCATTTACTGTTATTCTAATAAATTGTTGAGCAATTTAAACTGCGTGTATGAAAATACAATAGCTTAAAGTTCTGTTTAAAAATACGATAGCTAAAAGTTTGCACACTTTAACTATTTGTTTGAAAGAAATTTGAAGAAGATTAAAAGAACAAATGAAAGGGTTGCGCAAGCGCATTATGTTCGCATGATGAGAATGTTCAAGGAAAAAAGGTTGACAAATGTTTTGTGTATAATTGAAATGGTTTGCTTAACTTTTAACTGGTGGTTTTTAGTTTAGTTCCTCTTAATCGTAAAAGTGGCATTACTTTTACATTATCTTTATGCATAAAGTAATATACATAAATGCAATTCACTCTCGTATCATAAAATATTGTTACACATTATATTATAATTTTTTAACAAGCTCTTAAATGGAATAAGTAAAAATCGATTCCGCTGCAAGCAAGTTTTATTTACACAAAATAAGCTTATATATATTATACTAAAGAATTGAATATATTTCGTTCGTTTCGCAGAAAGATTTTTTCCAAGTAGAGCATCTTGCTCGTCGGACAATGTGCTATCAACGTCTGGTGCATCGAACGATACACCAAGAAACTTTACGACGCCGCACTTGCTCGGATCGGCCGTGCTACGACCACGGCCGATACAATTCTATCGCGCGCTTCGAAACGGACCGTTCAATTAATCGCTCC
>DVXP01004405.1:0-10391 GCA_018235645.1 Junonia grisea
CCTAACAAAAATTATTTTTCAAGATTTTATTGTACGACTTTCTCGGCGTGATTCATATGTATACTCATGCCGTTTTCCAGCTTTCTAGTATTAAGGACCTCGAAGCAAAGCAGCGGACAGACAGACAGACAGACAGACAGAAGGACATGGCGAAACTATAAGGGTTCCGTTTTTTACTACGGAACCCTAAAAATGGAAATGGTAATCCCGATAACAAAGCAATTTGACAGAATTAGACAGTATGAAGTGTGATGAGAAAGTTGTTATAACTTATATATTTAAGAAGTAAAATGATTTAGCTATTGATTTTATATGTAAATCATATTTATCAATAACAACTACATCTGGAAAATCACCGGTGCTATGGGTTGAGCAAACTGTTCTCCTTAGCAAAATGGTAAAAACCCAAGATACTAGACATATTTTTATAAAACGAATATAATATTTTATTTACCAACACAGATCTTAGAAATAGTGTAGATATAGTCTTTTAAGTTATAGTGATTTACATATATTTTTTTTTTATGGTATAGGTTGGCAAACGAGCTGATAGATCACCTGATAGAAAATGAATGCTGTCGCCCATGAACATTTGCAACACCAAAGGAGCTACAAAATGCGTTGCCGGCCTTTTAGGGGGAATGGAGGGGGAATTGATGGGGAATTAATTATGAAATAATATGTGTATATTATTAACAAGCCAGTTAATCAAAGCATTGCATTTTTATTATGTGGAAAATTTTTATTAAAAAATGCATATAAATTAGATCCACAATTTTTGAAAAAGTCATACTGAAGTTTTGATCTATTAAGAAATCAATATGTATTTTTCCTGAAGAAAACAAAATACTCAACAAATAATTTAATTCCTATTATTTCTTATAGTACCTACCACCTACCTATTAGCATTCTTATAAAGTTAGTTATAATATTAGTATTTTTAATAAAGGCAATTTTAATTTTGATAAAATAATTTTTATAGAAAACATTAGGTATATATGACCATGTAACATAAAATTACAATACCAATATGAGTCCTAACAATAATACGAATTCCATTTAACTGTAATGCAATCTAAAAAGTGGCTAATTGCAAAAATATCTCTATATAGTGACAGGGGTGACCACATGCTATTTAATGATTCATATGACTCATTTGACTAAGCAATTGAAGAAATAATAATTATTAATTTTGTGGTAAAATTATCCAAGAATTAGATTCAAAATTGTATAATGTGTAAAATATATTTATGATACTAAAAAGTAAGCTGAAGCCAAATAGTAGTTTACTTAATATAAAGGCCTGTTAAGAACCCAAAAACACAAAACAAGTTTATTAACCTACTTTTCATACTAGTGGTAGAATCAAAAATTGATAGATTATTGCTACTTTTAGTAATGGGGACATTTTCACAATAAGAAATAAAAAATCAATATTTCTGCAATTCCCTTTGTAAAAAAAGTTATTGAATGATAATTGTGACAATTTATATGGGATATAGGTTTTACACACTTCTGTATCAAAATTTTAACTGCCTCAAAAAGTAGTGTGGTTTTTTTATATTTATGTCTATACTCTTCAAACTCTGTTATTCCTAAAGTTCCTACCATTTCTTGCCATAAAAAGTATATTAATGGTCCAATTATGATACACAAATAAAGCCTAATTAATATTACATGCAGTAATTTGCATGTCTTTTATTGTTTATATTCTTTATATTCTGAACAGCAGATAAATAGTGCGCATAATGATTTTAAATCCTAAGCAAGCAATTTGAGATACTATATTGTCAATATTTTGGGTATTTTAGGAAGCTTTACCGCAAAAGGATTAAAAATACTTTTATACACATCTGAATTTTAAATATTTACCAAGTCAACAAAACATTTAAAATTTATATTTATAAAATTACGAATGAACGTCTTACAAATATGATTTAAATATTGACTAAATTCTTATTGGAATCCTGTGTTTTAGCAAAAAATAAAAAATAAAATTTGCTCACCATCCTTCATCAACTGCCGCATCTCCTTGGTTCGCTGGAAATTGATCTCTTCGAGGAGCTGCTCCAGCATCGTGGCGTTCTGCAGGAAGGTCGATCCACCCAAAGCCATCTTCCAGTGATACACAACAAATCCCCGCGAAACTTTTCATACAAACAGACACACTTCATGTGTCAACACATTAGCGTGTGGCGATTATAAACAAACCTATTTTAGTATAACCGGCGCAGTAGTCATAACCCTTATAAAAAACTATTTACGGCTATCTATTTATAATAATTTTAGGCATTCAATTCATTTTTTAATGTCTCTATTCAATAAATCATCACACCTCAAAACGAAATTGAAATTTATCGAACTGTCAAGCCGGACCAATAGAGTTCAGCTTGAAAGCCATGAAATCATAAATTTCGTTCGAAAAATAATACAAACTAATTAAATTTCGCTTTCATTATTGTTATATAAACATTTTTCTATATTTTGAAGAACAGTAAATTTTAACATAAAACATTTTAATTTGATTTGAAGCTTAGATAGATATCTAGATATAAATTAAAATAGTCAGCTGATTATGTTCACTTTTGACAGTGATGTTCTAGTGTCAATATCCAGACTGTCAATTTCTGTCAGTCAAAAAAATGATGTAAGTCGACAAAATAAACAGAAATTCTAAAAAAGGTTAAAATATGACAAAACAGTCATAGAATCAAAAATGTGGAAAAACATCCGTGCTACTTCAAACTGCAGATAAATTCTCGACAGCAATACTACTCTTATTAAGCAAATTAGGTTAAAATTGGTTAGCAATGTCAACAATTCGGTCTGCAGCAGCGAGGGTACTCCGGTTGGTCCCGGGTCCAGTGCGGTTAATAGCTGTGCCTGTCAGGCGATGCACAACATGCAGCGTAAGGTCCTCGCCTCCATCGAGCCGACGGCGATACGCCTGGCACGCTGCATCACTTGGACTGGCGCTCATAGCCGCTGATTATGTATATAATGGTATGTCCTAGTTACTTACTGTTAATAGAATTGTAACAATTTGTGTTGTTTTATGGAACTTTAACTGAAATAAATGCCTCTTTTGATTATTAATTTATTAACTACTATAATCTATATATATTCTAGAATCTTCTGCCAATTTTTTAAATAGTTGATCTGACGAAATCAAGTAATATTTATCATTCTATGTAAAATATTATGCAATTGTAAATAGAAAATTTATATTGCATACACCAAATTTTAACATTGAAACTTAAAGATTTTGCAGAAAAAAAAAAAAAAATAACAAAATATTGAAAACATGGCAAGGCTCATAAAAACAAATATAATTTTGAGTTTCATCTATTCTTCAAAAATCCAGACAGCAAATCCATATTATAATCAATCAAATTAAAATTTTCAATGAAGCTTCTTTTAATTTTTTACGTACAACTAGTCTGTATGTTGATATTCACATCAAAAAGTATCTTATGCCACCCACCTTCATATCAAAACTTATCAAATCAATTGAGCAGTTTAGACAAATAATTTTGCAGTTTGTGTTTTTATAAATATTAGATACCTAGATAAATAGAGTGACTTTCGCTTTTACATTGTTATGTATGGATAATTCAAAGAAAGTTAATTAATCAACATCTAACTTTATTAATATAAAATGTTATCTTGGCATCTTTCATTGATTGTACATCTAAATTTTATGACCCAATAATAGCAATCTTATTTCATGTGTAAATTGTTTCTTTTACAGAAAAAAGATTTTTTAAAGCCGCAAAAGTTGGAAATGTTCAGGAGCTCAGGAGGTAAGTTTATGATTATTGCTATAACTTAACTTAAAAAGTGGGTACATATTTGAAATAGTATATATGAATTATAAATTAAGGGTACAATATTAGAATATTTACCTACTTTATTTGTTTTTATTTCTCTTTAGTTGGGTTTGGGTAAAGGGTAAATTCCTAATTCCTAAGTAAATATATAATCTCTCAAGTAATCTCCATATAACTACCTTATTTGAGTCTGGCCTGTAATTTAGCATTTCATTTATCTATTGAACTTATTTATAATTTGTGAAACAGATCTTAAATAAACTAAAATAATAATAATAAAAACAACTTCTCGAATGATATACTTTAATATTTTTAATTTTCAATTCAGACAAGTAGAAACAGCAAAAAATGATGGACAAAGTTCAGACGGTGGAGACGGAGAAGGTGGTCCAGCAGACCGGCGACACTCTCTTGGCTGGACCGCCTTAATGGTCGCCGCTGCCAATGACCAGCCTGCTTCAGTCAAGGAGCTACTCCGCCTCGGAGCTAAACCTGATCTGCGCGAACAGTACGCGGGCGCCTCGGCTACGGCATCCTCCACTGGATTGCATCCTCTAGAAGTTTTACAGAGACGAGAAGACGAATTCTGTAGTGTGATGAATGCTCGCGCTTCCTTCTTGGGCTGGACGGCACTACATTACGCCGCACTAGCAGATTCACCCACTTCTGCAAAAGAGTTACTGGAAGCTGGCGCCGATCCGACAGCGCGAGATCATGCTGGCCGTCGAGCGCTTCATTACGCTAGAGACCCTTCCCCTACCCGTGACATCATCCTCGAACACATCCGTCGCTGGGAAGAGACAGCAGCGGCGGCCGCAGCCGAAGAGCGACGCCGATTTCCCCTCGAACAGCGTTTGAAACAATATATTGTCGGACAGACGGCGGCTATTGAAACCGTGGCCGCAGCCGTGCGGCGGAAAGAAAACGGCTGGGCGGACGAGGAACATCCACTCGTGTTTCTCTTTTTGGGAAGCTCCGGAATTGGAAAGACGGAACTCGCGAAGCAGTTGGCAAGGTATATGCATCGAGACGACCCCGCGGCGTTCATTCGGCTGGACATGTCGGAATACCAGGAAAAGCATGAAGTGGCAAAACTGATAGGAGCCCCGCCAGGGTACGTGGGGCACGAGGAGGGAGGTCAGCTGACGCGAGCGCTCGCCAAACGCGCGGATGCAGTGGTCCTGTTTGACGAGGTGGATAAAGCTCATCCCGACGTCCTCACGGTGCTATTGCAACTCTTTGACGAGGTAACTAGACTATTAACTGATTCATTGCCAATCGATTCATTGCTACCTTCAATCATAAAATGTTGCGCCAGACGTTTTACCAACTAATGAAGTTATTTTCTGTCCGTAGTAATGATTCCAATATTTAATTTAGAGTACAAAAGGCTAGTTTTTAAAATTACAAAGTTATAGAATTTAATTTAGAGTTTTGTTTATGACGTACCAGACGCGTCAGTTCCACATTATCCGATATCAGGCAAGATACCGGATAATGTGGAACTAGTCCACAATGCACAGATTTTTTCAACCTATTCTGTAATCATTTTCAAGGGTCGCCTAACAGACGGCAAGGGCAAGCTGATCGAGTGCAAGAACGCGATCTTCGTGATGACGTCGAACCTGGCGTCGGACGAGATCGCGCAGTACGGGCTGCGCTTGCGGCGGGAGGCGGAAGCGCGCGCGGCGCAGCGGGTGCGCCCCGCAGCTGCGCAGCCGCAGCCGACGGCTAGCGCGCCTGACGACTCCGATGAACCCAGGAGTGAGTTGTGTTGATTAACCAGGTTTTATCAGTTATTGGAACTGCTATAATTTCATGGACATGGGAGGTTATGGACTATGGAATGCCATAAATAAGCCATTTGCATCGCTTTTTAATTGAATACTGAATATCTTTAGGAAGCTAGTTTAACGGTGCCGCTTAGTTAAGAAACAAAACAATTAGATAAATAATAAACTAATAACTCAGTTTTCTTCATTTAGATATATAAATTTCAATAGCTTCACAAATAAAAAATCACAAAACAGTCTAACATCACACTTCTTTCTATTATTAACTAACAGAGGAGTACGACGAGAGCTCAGACGCTATCGAGGGCGAGGAGGAGGAGGCGCTGCAGGTGTCGCGCAAGTTCAAGGACACGGTTGTGCGGCCGATCCTCAAGCGGCACTTCGGGCGCGACGAGTTCCTCGGGCGTATCAACGAGATCGTGTACTTCCTGCCGTTCTCGCGGCAGGAGCTGCTGACGCTGGTGCAGCTGGAGCTGCGCGCGTGGGCGGAGAAGGCACGCGCGAGACATGCTGTGGAACTGCGCTGGGAGGGCGGCGTGCTCGGCGCGCTCGCTGACGGGTAGGGGATCCTAGTCATTATTATTCGTGAAATGATAATTGGTTTCAAATTGAGACAGGGTTTTTCTTTCAAAAAGTCAGTTAGGTTCTCGTTAATATCTGATTATAAAAATTTGGAGATCGGCGTTCCAATGCACAAATTCAAATTCTTTATTTGTAATACAGTTGTAACAAATGCAACTTGTTGATTGATTTTTTTATGATATACGCGATTGTTACTCATATAATTTAAAATCCGTTTGACCTACTATAGTTTTTAGTGCGTTTCTGCCAGACGTCTTTTCCAAGGTTTTAAAGCTTTACGCACACGTTCGGTTCGGGTTCGGTTCGGCTCTGTTCGGAACGCTCAAATTTCATGCAAAATGTTTAACAAGGCGCACTTTTTAAGTTGTTTCTCCGTACGGAAACGTTCCGGCCTTATCAAACACTTTATATGTAATTGGAGCTTTCCGAAATAAGCGGAACCGAACGTATGTGTTGAGCCTTATAATGAAATTGTTGGTTACATTTGATACAGTTTTGTGTTTTGCACCCATAATGTGACGTCCTGTTTTACTAACAATCAAAGCCCTATCACTCGCTCTACCGGATCATTCATTCCTCTAACTCCCACCTCTGGTCGCAGCTACGACGTGCACTACGGCGCTCGCTCCATCAAGCACGAGGTGGAGCGGCGCGTGGTGAACCAGATCGCGCTGGCGGCGGAGCGGGGCGCAGTAGCCCGAGGCTGCTCCGTGCTGCTGAGCGCGCGCGCCGGCCGCCTGCAGCTCGCCGTGCGCACGCCGCCGCGCCAGGACTACGTGCCGCTCGACCTCACCGCGCTGTGAGGGACCCTAACACTCCATGATCTATGCTGCTCTGACTCACTACGCTCTGAGCGCGTGCTGCTCCAGCTCATTGCGCTCTGAGCACGTGCTGCTCCAGCTCTCCATGCTGGGAGCAGACGCTGCTCCGTGCTCGACCTCGCTGCGCTGTGAGCAGAGGTTGCTTCGTGCTGCTCCGACTCACCGCGTTGTGAAAAGATGCTGCTCCAGCTCACCGCACTGTGAGCAGACGTTGCTGTGACTCACATTCAGCCGCACACACTCGTTAATAAATAGATTAAGGAACTAAGAAGGTCTTTTTATTTATCACCTTTTATGTTCTTATTTATGAGAAGTTAAAATTTGAAAATTTTTATGTACATAAATTTTATGTAATGGTCCTATATTTTTTAAGATGCATAGTTGTATATAAAACCACAACCTTATTAACTGATACAACGATAAACATAGGTTTGTTAAGAATAGTAATCAGCTCTATCTCCACAGTTAAAAAAATACCACATCAGTAACGATTTTTTTAATGCTACACAAAAATACAGACATGGCTTTTTATTGGCAATTGTATCTAATAAAAGAGAAAACACCGAGAGAAAGATTTGTACCCCAACGCCATCTTTAACAGTAAAATGACAGCAACAGTTTCAACACTTTTCCGCAAAATTAGCAGACGCATTGTCCAGTAAATTTAGGCAGAATGATTTAAACCATAGTCTCCTTTTACTTAAAAAACAGCGAACACATTACACACGATTAGTTGGGTTTTCTACAATTACCATCTTGGCTGTGGCGGGGCAAGAGTTCAATTTTTTGTAGTTAAATTATATTCCAGATGCCCTTTTGTTGTTCCTCCATTAGGCCCTTCTAACTGCGAGGTTGTGGGTGATGGACTTTGGCCCTACACCTTCTGCTATTGACATTTCAGTCAGCTTTAAAAACATGAATAACGGGAGAAGAGAGTTAGGAAGTATAAGTGGAAATCTTGCAGCTGAACCTTTATTCTCATCAGCAGGCATCGAAATGAAACAACAAACAGTGTAGTGCTTATTTTATTAAACTTCGCACCGTTATATACAAATATAATGTATAAATAAACAACAACTCTTTACAAAATATAAATCGTTTATGTAGCCGCGCGCGTCGCGCCGCAAACAACTAAACACGTGAAGGCCTCCGGTGAATCTACTCAGAACAAGTACGCATACCGACATATACCGATAACCGAGGAAATTATAATTACGACGCACCTCCACGCCCGCCCGAGCATACAAGCTTACTCTCACACACGCTCTTGATATTTTATATCGTCACTAAAAGGCCAAAACTACTAAAGCGCCAAAGGAAACAATGGCGCTTTAGTAGTTTTGGCTTTCCAGTGGTGATATGTATTCAT
The DNA here is from genome assembly GCA_018235645.1 of Junonia grisea. Lineage (NCBI taxonomy): Eukaryota > Metazoa > Arthropoda > Insecta > Lepidoptera > Nymphalidae > Junonia > Junonia grisea. The sequence continues at coordinate 8,396 of DVXP01004405.1, forward strand.
GTATTGTAAATAGAGTGTGAGTGCAGATTAATAGCTGCCGTAAAGTACGGACTGTTTTTCAGACAGTCTAGTTGGGTTCTTACTTGGCATGAAATTGATTGCTTGTGCGGATATTATATTGATTAGGCCAATTCTTCATACTAATTCATCAACTAGTTTAAACTATTGTCCAACAGTTTATTAGGTGTAAAAACCGCTAAAATTATGGCAATTTTATCCTTCTGGAGCTCAATAGTTAAGCTACGATGTATATGTATATTTGAAGTCAGAAAGTGGCGAATACACTTGGGACGGGACGAGAGGTGCGCTCTCTCACACAGAACATAGCACGCATTCAAAAGTGACAGACGGCATCGTCAATACCTCGCCAACGCCGTCATTAGACTAATTTATTATGAATTGGTCTCTCCAACAACAGCGAAGATGTTGTGTATTATAAAATAAATTACCTATAGGTATCTTTTGTTTAAACAAAATTTTGTCTCGTCCATCAGATCATGTTTTTCGATTTCTTATAAGCTCACGTAGGGTAACTATTAAGCTAACCGGACTTGCTGTTGTAGCTGCCTAATATATCACGACTTAGGTAACTGTGCCTAAGTCATCATTCCGAGGTTTTGTTCGTCGGCAATTAAGGTTTGTTTTCCTAAGATAGCGTTTTTAATTTATTGGTCCAGATAAATGTTGCACAAACCTTTTTTATAACATCGCTTTCGCACGAAACCAAAGCTTTTTTCCATCCCGATTGTGGTACCATAACAAAATCTAGCAAATTCAACTGATTTATTCCTCTAATTACCAAGAAACTTGATTTTCAAGGAATCAACGAACATCTACAGCTGTTGTTAGTTAGGCCAAACATCAAGGTATCGTCAACTAACCTAATTTTTTAGCATTGCTTTTACGTATTCTAGTTATAAAATATTTCAAAATGTTTCGATTAAATGCGAGTGTTTTTTACACCTATTTTAGGCACCTATTGCTAATTATATCTTTATTTTATTTGTGCATGCAGATCGTACGCGACGACAGCTCACCCAGCCACAATCAGTTACTCGACGGGACTTTATCACCGCTTGGTATTGGTTAGCGTTACTTTCAACTGAAACTTTATTTAACTTTGATAAATAGTATTGAAATGAATAGACCGGCTGTCCTTAAACCTAATTTTAGAGTAGTGACATCGCGAGAGATGGTGTAAAGAGGCCGCAGTGAGCCTCGCCGATCTCAAAATGCTATCATTGTGCTACAAGCCCACATTGTACTCTTATCAACAGAAGATTAAACGCAGATTCGGTAAATTGGACAACATGTTTCACATAAAATCCCTGTTTCTTCTCGTTAGACCTTAGTCCTAAATATTACTATTTCCGTGGGCGCGGACCGAGTAACTAATAACTGGAAAACATTCTGGAACACATTATTGTATCGTATATTTAATCTATATAATTAAATAATTCTATATCTTTAGTATACATATTATAAGTCGTATATAAAATAGTTAGGTACTTATAATAAAACTATTTTAAATCTTCGATTGCATCTACTTAACTAGTTGGTGTTCGATAAATATGTCCTCGTTTTTAATTATGTACTTAAGTATTATATAGGAAAATATCTACTAGCTACCTAACGACTATATCATATGTACGCATTTTGATAAATAAACACGGTGACAACTAGCGTGCGGGTCTGTATGCAGTCGACGACGAATGGTACACATCATCTTTATCGATGTAATTCTATGAAACTATTCGGATGTAACAAGTTGAACGTCTACCCGGAGGTCACAAGCTCGTCATCAGTCGTCCGACATGGCCAGCGCGGCGCTGCGCTGCAGTCGGCCGGTCCCGCGGGCGCGGCGCTAGAGCCAGCCGGCGGAGTGGTGCGGCGCGTGGCCGTGCAGGGGCGTCACGCCCGCCAGCCGCGCCAGCGCCGCGCAGCGCCCGCACGTGCCGCCCTCGCCCTCGCCCGCGCCCTCGCTCGCCGCCGCCGG
>DVXP01004406.1:0-10390 GCA_018235645.1 Junonia grisea
GGTCCGCATTGACCCTGTATATCTATAACAATAATATTACAAATATAATTTATTAAATTGAATATAATAATAAAATGATAACGGCATTGTATAAATTTCAATACTATTACCATAATAATTATTTTGTTCGAAAATTAAATAGTCAAGTAAATATATATAAGCATTAATAATACGTATAAAAATGCAAAAGTATAATTATAAAGTATTAAATTATTGAATTTTCACTAAAATAAATAAAATAATTAATACTGCAATGATACGTATAATTATAAATTAAATGTACAACACAAAATGGAAAACGTGAAACTGTAAATGGAATATTTAATAACAATGTGGAATCAATCAAAAATTTAAATTTAATACATATAATGTAGAACTATGTAACCAATGTAAATCAGTAATAATTGTACTTGCAACTGTTGCAGGAGCAAAAAAAAAATAAAATAAATAATTAAAATAATACGTAGAAAACATGTAAGGAAAAAAGGTTGTCGCACAATAAATAGCGACAGTGGAATTATTTTGTATATCGATAATATTATTTATCGATATTGCATTTATGATTTCATCACAATCCTCATCTTCTACAAAATATTAATATTAAAAATCAGTCTACCTTTGGAAGTGAAAGTGTGAAGGTAGTGAAAGAAATACGAGCGAAGAGAATTGTTACCGGCGACATTGGCGAACATTTTGGACATTGAGTTTTGTGCATTAGTGATTCGGAACTGTGTTGGTTCTTTGTGTACGTGTTTGGCGGTTGAGTATACTCACGTCAAGTGTGTGGGGAGGGGATAATAAATCATCGTTCTACATCAATCGGCATTTTATTTACCCACGGCTCGTAACAATAGGATATTTTATCCTGAATATATGCGGTGTTCCTCAGGGATGACAAATAGTTTTCTTACCTCACCTTCTTCCTAGCATTTTCCCGGACTTAACCGGGTCTGTTTTATTCTAGTCTAGGTATGACAGGTTAATGATTTTTATGCAGTGATTGCCATCTGACCTCCGCAACTAAGAAAGCGATTCGGTAACCAATGAGACTTGGATATTTACCTACAATGAGTAACGACCGTTATCAGGTAATTGTGACAATAACCGTGACCGAGGACGACAACGAAATAGTTTTCTTAACTATATATAAGATATCCGCGCGGATGGAGATAGAGGTACAAGCAAGTATTATAAATATGAAAGACTGATTGAAATTAATTCACAAAAATCGTAATGAAATAAATACGAGTAGTAATAGTTTTCGCATTGATAGTCTGATGAATATATTAATTAATGCTATAACTACTCGCAACAACGTTATAGACATACATAATATGTATTTGCGTGCACGTTTTTTGAAGTTCAGAAAATAGAGTGCATTTCAATTATAAAAATCTACTTAAGAATAAAATAGTAATTACATTTAATTTTTAATAACGGTGTCTGTCGGATAGACTGGAATTTTATATATCATGACTTTTTCCATTCTAAGCAAATTTTAATTGTGAATAATTAAAAAAGATTTCTTATATTTATTCGATATGTACCGTAAATACGGATAGTTAGTTGTAATTTTCCACCACATATCCTTTCCATTGAGAGAAAATAATTTCTCATCAATTTTCTTTTACTATCGAATCTCCAAAGCCTTTAGTATGAGATTAAGTCTTTATCGTACTAACGTTCTCTTAATGTCTTTATAGCATCTCTGAGATAATTTTCAGATATGGGAACCCTTATAATGTCTATATAATCTACTATGAAGAGTCTACAATCGATGTGCTTATCTTCAATCTACATTTAAGTCTATCTTCACGTAAAATCTAACCTTTAACTTAATAGTGTGAGGTAAATGGAATATAGTTTAAATAAATTTGAAATTAATTAAAATTATCCATTTCACAATAAACACAATCATGAAAATCCACATGTTTCTTGTGAAAATCTTATAATTTTAATTCAATTTTTAGGGTTCCGTAGTTAAAACGGAACCCTTATAGTTTCGCCTTGTCCGTCCGTCTGTCTGTCTGTCTGTCTGTCTGTCCACGTCTTTGCTCCTAAGACCTTAATACTATAAAGCTGTAATTTGGTATGAGTATACATATGAATTATGTCGAGAAAGTCGTACTATAAAATATCTAAAAAAAATTGTTTAGGGTGTCTCTCCTTTATGTAAAGCGGGGCCAAAAATATTTTTTCTAGTCTATCTCATAGTGTGTCGTTGGATAGGTCGTTTAAAAACAATATGGGCCTAGGAAAACCATTTTTCCGAACGAGAAGCCGTTTCCAAAATATTAAGCCTTAAAGTGTAAATTTTTCTTAGAGTCAAGTGTCCCCCCCACTCTACCCACTAAGCAGCTGCTTCTAAAAATGTGAACGTGAAAAAACTCACGACAATGGTACATATAATGAATTTAAAAGGAAATCACGGGTATGGGTTTATAGTTAACGAGTTATAGTCGATCAAAGTTAAAAATATAGTTCGCACAAACATTGAAAAGTATTAAGGTAAACATGTTAGTTATTATGAAATGAGTTAGTTTTAAAGATTTGATAAATCCGTAACCGTATAATATGATGAAAACTACGGAACCCTTTATGCGCGTGGCACGACACGCACTTGGCGAATTATTTGCAATTAATTCATGTTATATGTATGTTATGTGTATTTATTATAAAGATATGCAATTTCAATGATCATCGTCAATTGTCTACAAATTATCGACTCAATGTGCGATAGAAGAATCGTTTAATTCGTCGTTAGGCAGTTTGCCCGCAGACGGTTAGGAAATTACTTACTATTTTCTTGCTCATGGAAATTCCAACGTGCCTCACGGTTTTATTTTAGTCTAGTCTATGCATATGTTTATAATTCCCACGACTGTATCTATTTTATTATTTTTTGGTTTTTAGTACATTTATCTGAAGCATTGCAATGTATGTTGAACATAAATCCGTTTAACTTAAAAAGTTTTTTTACCTACTTTTATTTGTTGTTTTTGTTCATTTCTTTGCATATGGTAAAGTATATACAACCATCTTAAAATGTCTGAACACGAGTCGAATCAGAATTTGCGCATGGCCTTTGAAGTAATCTCGGCTCTTATTAGTAGATACGCGGAAAATTACGCGGTAATTTATTATTAACGCGGTATTTACGCGGTATCTATCTATTATTTGTTAAACACACTATTTATGAATAGCTATTGAGCAGATAGGTATAAGATATAAAACAACTAACGGAGCTCAAATTAAATTCGGGTGACGGACAGTACGTCGCGTACATGCTGAAGCCGCCTAGACAAGCACAACTGGATATTTTATATCCGCCACCTGGTAAGCATAGGTTTTATAGCATTTTGATGTTATGGGAAACCGATAGATATATAATGGTATTGATGTTTTGTTATTTTTTTCTTGCGTGGTACCTGTTTTCCAGTACTCCAAAATCCACGGAAAAATTTGTGTCTGTCTATTATTATTTTGTTAAACATACATATTTTTATATTTATTTAAGAGATATGTAGATATACGAAATTACGTTCCTGAAGGTTATTTATAATAGCTTAATAATAAAATTAACATATTAGAATGGATTGTGATAAGATATTACTCACTTTTTCGGCCATAAAACATTATTTATTATAATTGATTGAAAAACTAACAGCGATAAACTATGAATTACAACTTTAAATCAAACAGAATTTTTAATTTTGAATATTAGCAAATGAAATGGCAACATAAAGTTGAGTTTCCCGGAAAAATAAACAATGTATTTCTTTCTTTGCGGTAATTATACAGTTTAATTCTTTGAGAGTCTTGAATTGTTACATTGTAAACAACAAAACGTAAACAACAATTTGTTCTACTTAATTGACTTTTGAATTTGTTGTTATATAATTTTGTGTTGTCTTGGAAAATGTAATATAGGACGTCTTCCGGCCCGCTGGTCTGACGACATACGCAAGACTGCTGAAGCGGGCTGGATGAGGGTTGCGGGTGACCGGATTGTTTGGTGCTACCTTGGGGAGGCCTATGCCCAGCATGGGACAGCGATTATCTAACGACAATATACAAGAAACACGTTTGACAAACTTTGCTTTAAAACCAACTGAAAATCTTTATCAACAGTTTTGAAACTAATAGTCCGTCCAATCTGTGAGGATATTTGTTCAAATGAATTTTTACTAAATTCCATACGCTTTTTATTTTTAGTGGTAAAACTCCGCTATTCAAGATGAGAGTCATCATAGAGAAGCTACCAAATAGACCAGAAAATATCCTATGTGTAGAATATTGAAAATGTACTAGTAAATAAAAAAAAATACGAGAGGCGTTGTAGCACACTAGATAGGAACAAAGTTCTTTACGCTATAAATTTTTGGTATATTTCCAACAACGAAGGAAAGATTTTAACCTTCCTCGGTTCTTCGGGTCATATTGACCCGAAACAGGAATTTAACTGTCAATAAAAGTCATTATTATGAATATTATTTCTTAAGACTTCATGACAATTATTAATTTTGCGTTCACTTTATATTGTTGTTGTTTAATTATGGTGAAGTGTCTTATTTCAAGAACATTAGGCTTTTTCCTTCTTAGGTTCCTCGGGTCAATAAAACCCGAAGTATGTAAAAGTTCCTCGGGTCAGAAAAGCCCGCATTTTGCAAACGGTAATACTTTGTTGTATTCTAAGAATACACTTACAATTCATAAATATTAGTAATATCTCAATGACTTATTGTGTTATTGTCGAAGGTATTTTGAGAATTGTTTATTTATATACAGGTAGATTATCCACGTTATACCTATACGTAAGACGGTTACTTTTATTTGATTTATTCATTATTAGCACTTGTTGTTGTTTCAAATGACTCATAATTTTGTTAATTCTGTGAAATTAATTCTTATAACTACGATATCAATTTTAAAGATAAAATCTAATAATAAGTGAAAAAAATAATAGATTTTAGGAAATCCTACCTACAATGCTCAAACCAGATTAGACAGAGAATGCAGTAGTGACAAAACAAATAGCGATGAGGAGCCTCATTCAAAATAAATTATCAATACTAGTGATAGTGAAAATCAAATGTTATAAAAAATTGGTGCTTAAAAGTCAGATGTCGTTTTAGTGATGCAAGCCTAATAAAACTCACACAGACATTACTAGATATGCTTCTAGTCGTACACATGCACGTTGGAAATCTTTTGATTTATTTCTAAATAAGCGTAAAAAAATATAATTATGAAACAAACAAACATAGAAGGTTCTTCACGTTTCGGAAATCAATTGGAAGCGTTAGTTAAAATAGAGTCAAATGCATAATTGCATATCTAGAAATTCTTATTTTTTGCTGCAGTTTTCAAGTCAAATGATGAAACATTGAAAAGCTTATGGTGCAAAACTTATAAAATACATATTTTTCAGGGAACAATGTCCTTGAAACGTTTCAAAGAGATTTTTGCAATCTAAAATCTGTGAAAATTCTGAAATTTTGAGCATTTTGTGTTTCCGAGAAAATTAGTAATAGACGATAAATATATAGTCGTTTAATGTATCCTTATAATTATTTAAATAATGTTTTTAAGAAATAATTAGATTTTGAATTTAATTTCAAACAATTTCTTCATATTTTATACATCGGGTCAATATGACCCGAAGGCCTCAAATGTATGTAGTATTTGAGGAACCGAGGAAGGTTAAAATTGAACTTAGTATGTTATTTTAATAAAATATTATATTATAATTATTGTCTCTCTTTCAATACGTTCTAATTACAAACATTTACAAACAAACACGTACATATGTGCACTATAATATTTCTACGTAGCAATCATTTACTAAACATGAGATATGAAAATTTATCGCAAAAAACCAGTCATAAAAAATCCTCATAGAAGTGATATCTTTTATCCTTTTTATTATTTTTCCCTTTTTTCTTTTTATCGAAATGCTGCAAAAACAATAAATGTGGATAGCTTGACGTTACCCCTTAACATTAGCGTGAGTGACGCGAACACAAGATTTTCCCCTAACACTTTAGAAACCGAAACTTCGTTAACAAAAATTGCATACACCGATGTGATGGAAAAAACATATAAAAAATTTCAATACGATTTTAGACGGGAGCCCTCCAAGCCTGAAGAGCGGGGAGGCTGTCAAAAATGGGGCTCTTCACGCGAGCGACGAGTGGAGCGAGCGAGCGGCGCCCGAGCGACGCGTTAGCATATCGGAAAAAATTGTACGTTGTTCATATACACGTTAGAACTTAGTACATTTTTCGTATGCTTTAATAGTTCTTTTTTTGAACAGGTTGTTTAGTTTTTTGTTAATTTTGGTTGTGGAATTTTATGTTGAGATCGAGTGATGGGAGTGATTTCAATACACGATTTTTCGCTTTAGTTTGATCTTTTATTTGTCTTTGGCGTGGTAGTTACTTTTGGTACATTGTTTTGCATGAAATTATTTTGAAATAAAAAAGTAAAAAAATGGGGTTCTTCACGCTAGCTACGAGTGGAGTGAGCGAGTGGCGCCCGAGCGACGTAACTCGTCGCTCGGGCGCCGCTCGCTCGCATATTGCAAAAGGCTGTTTTAAAAGTACATTATTTTTTCGATTTCGAAATCGATGTAGTTTTTTTTGAGATACGATTTTTTTAGTTCAATTTATCTTTTTTTATTCTGGATGCGATTTTTATTTTTAATACATTGATCATTATTATTATTACAACCTTTTAATAATAACCTATTAAAAGTTTCTCTGAAATAGAAATAATTTCTATTCTGATTAAATTCAGATCTTAGACGTCATTTAGAAATTGGTTCTAAGAAATGTAATTTTTGTGATGTTATACAGTAACAAAATTATACTAACTTCCACAGTTTAAAAGATTTTTTATCAAATTTTTTTTAAGTGTAATTTTCTTTACAGTCAATATCATCGACAAGTACAGTCGCGAGCAAACCAATCACAATAAGTACATCCACGTTAAGTAGAAGAGAACATCTCATAGCAGAAGAGATACCAGGACCCGAGAGTTGTGTATAGATGAAAAAATTCTTAGCAAAATTTGTATTAAATAGTCTTAAGTAATCTGTATATGTATTGACTGTGAAAATTGTGATAAATGCGTTGTAAATAATGTAAATGATGAGATTAAAATGAAATGATGTGCGAAAGGCTTTTTTGTTTAATTTCTTACGAACACACAAAACATACCCAAATTACTGTCATAAGAAAACATTTGATTCTTTCAAACTAGATGGAAGTAAACACATTATAGTACCTTGATTTCCGTTAATAATTACGTTTACGTCACATAACGATTTGATTAATCGCCACAGATTATTTATTTGTGGTAATGAAGGTAAATTCAGTAATGACGATGTGACAAATGAGTTTTGTATGAAGTAACATAAATTAAACCTTTTGACAACTGACACAATTATATGAAGAATTAACTTACTGTTTACCTCATCCACTAGGTATACTTTTCATCTCTACTTCGCCTGACAGACGCCGGTAAATCGTCATACCATAAGATATTTGTCATTAAAAAAAATAATGCTATCAATTAAATGTTCTATATTCTAATATCCAATAATAAATAATAGAGCCGAGATGGCCTAGTGGTGCGAACACATGGATCTTAAGCAAAGGTCACGGGTTCAAACCCTCGCTAGCACCGCTGGAAACCTGCATGTTCCGGAAGAAATTCTGACACATATATATCCGCCAATCCGCAGTGGAGCAGCGTGGTGGATTAAGCTCCATGCCTTCTCCCTAATAGGAGAAGAGGCCTATGCCCAGCAGTGGAATATGTACAGGCTGTGTTACGTTATGTTTTTTATATCCACAGTTATGGGATTATCTTGAATACGGGTAATTGATGTCAAGACAGGAGATATAACGGTATATTTTATAGCAGTTTGCAATCACTGTGTCAGAGTTGAGATATACAGATGCATAATGACTTCGTAGTAGTATATAGTAACAGTCTGTGCATATCCTACTGCTGAGCATACGCCTCTTCTCCTATTAGGGAGAAGGTTAGAGAGAAGACATAGTGACTTGTTACTGTATTATTTATTGCCTTCTGAACTATCTAATGTGTCTTAGAATAGAAACCGATCAAATTTTATTTTATTTCGTTTAATCATTTTTTTAAGTTTATGAAAGTTTACACTAAAACGCTAAGTGAAGCTCTATCGCCCAAATATTTGTATTAATTTGTTCACTAAGAGTGAACAAAAAACAAGGTCTAAAATAGTTGTACACGATTCCTATAATACTGTTGAGGAACAGTTTTTTTTTGTTCGTCTTTAGGAGGAAATACGAAAGTTTGTGGAGATGAGTAATGATGACGGATGTTTGTTTGTCTATCCCGCAAAAACTACTGATCAGATTTTCCAGTAATCATTTATAAGCTATAACACACACTAATTTTATTAACTTACCATATGAAAGAAATCGTGAAAGACTGATAAGCAGTTTTTCTACATTTTTTTTTCATAAAATTTTCCGCACCTCGCACCTTTTTCTGCAGCTATAAACTAGAATCCAGTCATGTTTTATCAATTGAATCAACTCACTATTATCTTCAACATTTAATTGTTTCTAGCAGAACCAAAATTTGGCTTCTAAAATTAAATTACCCTTTTTAGGGTTCCAGTAGTTAAAACGGAACCCTTATAGTTTCGCCATGTCCGTCTGTCTGTCTGTACGCGGCTTTGCTACAAGGCCCTTAATACTAGAAAGCTGGAATTCAGCATGAGTATATATATGAATCACGCAGAGAAAGTTGTACAATAAAATCTTGAAATATAATTTTTGTTGGGGTGTCTCCCCATATGTAAAGTGAGTCCAAAAATTTTTTTTCTCAGTTTTCCCATGGTGTGGGGAATCGTTGGATAGGTCGTTTAAAAACATTATAGGTGTGGGAAAACCATTTTACCGAACGAGAAACAGTTTCAGAAATATATAGTTTCAAAGTATCAAATTTTCTTAGAGTCAAGTGCCACTTGACTCTACCCACTAAACTACTGCTTTTAAAAATATGAAAAAATTCAAAATAGTAGAACATATAATGAATTTCATTGAAAATTGTTAAGATAAACATGTCATTTGTTAAAATATAAGTAAATTTAAAGATGAAATTAAAAATATCCGTATATTATAAAGGAAACTATGAAACTCTCCATGCGCGTGGGTCACCACGCACTTGGCTACTTATTATTAACCTTCTTACAAACTTTCCCTTAACTTGCAGCTATCAATATCTAATATATTTTTCTCGCGGCACCAAAATTTGTTTTCTGAGATTAAATTTTCCTCTTTAATATCACCTATCTACCTGTGAAAATCCCGTCTATATACAACCAAGTAGCCGAAAATTTTGTATATTTGTGCAATCACATACACTTTTTAATTTATCAATATACCTAAAGTACGTTGTAAACCAAAGAAAATACTATAATCGTACCTTAACAATATTATCGGTTTTCAATAACCAATTAGAGCAACTTCTGAAGTTTCAGGAAACCGAGTTTCAGTAGGGAGTTTCAGTTCCTATACCATTTATCAAATGTATCGACACGTTAATACCATCGTAAATGAGAAATATCAGCGATAATATTATGAGGTATTATGTTCGATTATTATGAGTAATGTACGATTTGTTTTATGTTTTATTTGGGGTAGTTAGGTACTAATATATAGTTTTTGAGAATATAAGTTCTAATTGAATACGAGCAATCAGAAATATTATAATGAAATAGGTTCTAAAACTAATACCAGACGACTGAAAGTATGAAACAAAGTGAAAAGTAGGTACATCTTAAAAGTAGGGAAAGTTCTATTTAATGAAGCCCCAGGTTTATAACTCAAAACTACAAAAAGGTACCACACTGTACTTTACAGTTCATTAATGTCCCAATACTAGATAATAGCCTTATATTTATGGGAAGAATAGTCAACAAAAACGTCCTATCATATTCAATGTAACGAAAAGTGCTTAATCCTATAATATAGGAAGAATCGTACTAAGCATTACGCAGCTGCTCGAATATGAATCGGTGTATTGGTGATTTGGCAACTCCTTCATAGGTACTACTATAATTGGCTAGCAAACCATGTATCAATAATAAGAATAAAATAAAAGCTACATGTAAGAAGTGCAAACGTAACAAAATATGGCCCATATTTTGGCAAAAATTTAAAGGAATATCAGTGCTATACACTTTAAATTACAAACTTTAATGTTGTCCTAGATTTTCGCGATTGTTACACGTTGAAACAAAACTACTTTAAACGGTCTTAGATTTTCGCGATTGTTACACATTTGAATAAAACTACTTTAAACGGATTTAAATCGCGTATATTAATTATTT
>DVXP01004407.1:0-10390 GCA_018235645.1 Junonia grisea
TCTAAAAACAGCCCTTTTATAGTTCCCATACAAACGTTCTAAATTGAGGCAATACGAAGTCTGCCGGGTCAGCTAGTATCTTATAAACTTTCACCGTTCAAATATTAGATTAGTATGTTGTGTCTACATACCAGTTTTGTTTAAAATCACATGTTATTCCTCCAGCGATACGAAGGATGTCGTCATGAGGCACCCGAAGCGTTCTTCAAGCTACCTTCTGGAGGAAAACGGGGACGGGTCGGAGGCGGATCTCCTCGGCACCACTCCACCTCGAGCTCGCATCCGGGATAAGGAAAAGAGGAGGTAAGGCTCACCTATTTTAAGGATTCATATTTCCTCATCAAAATTTTCAAGTGTTCTTGGTTACCCTCTTTGTTTCAGTCTCAGGGTGCATTCAGACTAAACGAACATCTAGCGAGCGATCATTATAAGTATATTCTAAAAATAATTTTGTATCAGACAGGACAACCAAAGAATGCTCTGTACCTGTTTAGCCTATAATAATTTATCGAGCACTTGCTCGTCTGGTGTAAATACACTTTTATACGTTAAAAAATGTTGAAGATTCATACGTTTCAATAAAAGTAAAACATTTACCGGTTTTACACTTTTATTACACCAAGGTTGACGACTGTATGTATTGCTGTTTTAAAAATATGGCAAACATAAAACAGGTTTCTTGTATGGGAAGCCCCCTGTGCTTTTAATTATTTTATTTGTTTTTCTGATTGTACTATCAATAAAAACATAATACATATGTTTACTAGATATCATCCGTACATCAAAGGCCTTCCACTCAATCCGTTGACATCTGGAAACCCTAAAAAAGAACGAAAATACCCGTTTTGTGTCGAGACAAAAAACTCGTCACTCCTAGAAATATAATTATGTAGAATCAATGCTTCCTCCTAAAAATGTCATTGTCATCGTCAATCCATCACCTTTACGACGAAACCACGGAATACCGCGAAACGATAAGATCCTCACGATATTCTAAGCAAATCTGCCCCAATTACGAGTAACTTATAACTTATAAGTCATAAATTTATCAATTCCTACGTGCAAGTATGCATGCATTTGTTTCCAAAGCGGGTTTCCCGAAATATGCACCACGTATCGAACATTTACGGGGAAAAACTATGCTTTTTCTTAAAGGTGGTAATTAAATAAAATAATTTACCTAAATTCTTATTAAGTCTTAAGTAATTTATGATGTTATCTGAATTCGATTTTGCTAGTTTTTAATTTACCATACTATACTTGAATGCACTCGAAAAGTTATTCTGACGCCATTCTCTTTGCGATTGACGTATTGTTTATGGCATTTCTGACTGTTTTGGCTCATTGGCTCATATTAATTCACGTTAATAATCCGTGAACATGAAGCATCAATGACAAACAAGTTATACCTATGCCTTGTATAAAAGAGCAATAACCTCATGTTGAGATCCAACATTTTAAAATCCAGCATTTTATACTACTTTATTATTTGTCATTTTTGATGTAAAAGATTTTTTTACTTAAATGCAGGTCTAGCTCCCTCCAGCTGTTGATTTATTCTTGTAAGCGATTAATTGGAGAACACGTTTTAGATTTTTTAGAGCACTAGGTAAATTAAAATAGTGTTAAATTTACCCTACTGTCGAAATAAATTTATAATTTATTTTTTATTTTTTTGTCAAAAATAAATATAAATAGGTAATATATGCTCTCTCTCTTTGCATATAACATAATAGCTAAAGGAATAAATAAACTGTAATATATTTCAAGTTAAACAAAGTGTCCTAAGCCAAATTTGTACTATAGTGTAATTGGTCAGTATTGGTCCTTGGCTGCTAGCTGCTAGTTTCAGTCTCATCACTATTTAGGGAATACGCTAAGGATACTAATGGTCCTGAAAGCCAACGTAAATTTTCAGTCTTAAGTGTGATGGGATGGAAACTTACTACAGACACCATGTCATAAACATACCCATAAGACTAGTACAGGTCTATACACATGAATGTTTTACGTACTGATCTCGGCCCTTTTACACGACGAAGTGCACGTAGCGCTGAGGACATAAAATCAGCATTGGATATTTATGATTAGTGCTTTTTTATTTATGTGTCGTTTTTCACACTTTACAGAGATCGCTGTGATCTACTTGAGATTAAATTGAATGAGGTACCTGGTTAGTTAATAAATTAAAATTTTATTTTCAACTACCGCAGATAGTTTTTAAATTAACACGATAAAAAAAAAACTAAATATTTTTAGATACTATTTGGAGAAGAATTTTTTACAATATAATAAAAAAGAGAACGTTTTTATCCGTTACGACACTATTGTTATTAGAAAAATGCCTTATAAGATGAAATAAAAATCACGATTATTACTAACAAGCTAAAAACGCATGAAATCTTTAATATAAAATTTACATTAGATTATCGTTAGCGTAAACTACACACCGTAAATGGAATATTTATTACCTACTTATTAAAGTGGATTGCAGATTTTTTACACACCTACGAGGCCGTCAACGTTCACCAAAAATAATTGTTCCTAAAATTATGTCCTAAGACCAACTAGATGAATTGTATGATTTAAAAATTCAAATATTCTTTCACTGATCTTAAAACCGTTGCCAAGAAACGTTTCACGGCAGCTGGCGTGAATAAAAACATTTATAGTATCTCGCCTTTACGGCTACGCCATAATAGTAAAATATGCCAAATATAGCCGAAGAACAGAAGTTTATTATGGACGAATTTGGAACAATTGTTTCGTTTGGATATAAAAATTTAAGTAGATTATCGAGTTGAAATTTTAAAACGCCTATTAAACTGGCGCGCGCCCAGTAATTTGATGGAGAAGGAATTTTCGGGTGAAATAGAAGATCTTTATTTTTTTTTTCTTACTTAATTAAATATAAATGAGTAAATATTATGACATAAAAGGGGTTTTCTCTACTGGTTTAGTCGCCACTAATTGGGCCCCTGAAAATGACTTTGTGGGCTTTTTTTTAGCCATAATTTGTATGGAATTTGTATTTTCTGCATATTTCGCTACTGCTTCTGCATATTTCGAGTTTTTTTGCATCTAATGAGCATTTTGTTGTATATAATGCAATCTCTTATCATAATAGACGACTTGGTAGGGGATATTAAAAAGGATATGATCCTTATTTATATTATTGTGGGTTCACCTACTGTATTTACTATTGGTTGTATAATATAAATAACATTGTATATCTATAAAAAGAAATATCTGCCTAAACATCCACATACTAATAATTTGAGTAATTTCTCATACCTATAAAAAAACAAAACTACCAACTTTGTGTACAAAAATATAAAAATACATTCAGTAATAACATTAGCAAAACACATGTTCTGACACAATTATATACTAGAACAGAAATAGGCATGTGCTTAATAATAGCCATAAAAAAGGCATAGACAGTTAGCGGTTATTAGCTTTGTCATGGCACTCCCAAATTAATTAGGTTATCGGTCACAGTGTGTATATTGTGATATTGCTCAATAAACACACCTAGCTACTTACTTGGTTTTATTAGCACAGTTTGATATTATGTCTTATTTTATTTTATTGTTTACTTATATTAAATTATGTTTATTTATGTCCAAATAAAGTGCATTAAATGTTATATGTATCAGCCTTTGTTTATATCAAGTATTTTTGATAATATTTATGGTATTATAATTTTCAGCACTAGGTATAGTCATACATACTATTATTGTTTGATTTTTCTTGAAAGTTCAATCAATAACATTTTTTTCATTATAATTAAATTTTTATTTCTAAGCATGAGCAGAATAACATTTTATACAAAAAATAACTGTATTCCTTTTTGACTCCACAAACTCTTATCTCTATACAAAAAGACTTTATTTTCGTGGACGACTACTACTTTTTTACAAGTTTTATCAATTTCTCTTATCAATGAAGGATTAACAAGAAAGTACTATCTCTTGTCAATTGACATAGTATTTTGAATTTAGGATATTAAATGTATAATAACAAAGAATATACTTTATAAGACAAACTATATGGAAAAATTAATCTATCTTTAGATACAGCTATTTTTAAGGATATTTGTATTTGACAATAGAAATCAGTTTAATGACAAAACAATTCATTTTGTAACAGAACAATACAAACATCCCCTCGTCCTATTCCAATAAGATAAAAAAAGCATAAAATGACATCTCTTGTAATACATCCATATGTTTACATTTTCTTTTCAACTCTCCCTAAAGGGTGTGTTAAAAGCCTCTTTTGGGGTAGGTTTTAATTTAAATAAGGGGAATTTTTCTGGCAATCCAAGTGTACACAAGTGTGAAGAGGATGTTAAATTCAGAGAAACTGTACTTAAATTAGAAACGGAGCTACCGAAAAAGTATGTGTAAATATTTTATTTTGTTTCCATTATTTTGTCATTAAAAACCAAGAGAAAGTAGAGCATTAAGATTCTGTAATAATACGATGCCTTGTGGATTAACTGCATACCATACGATTTGTTATTGTATTAAAAGAAAAACAATAAGAAAGTACCGTCAAAAACGTGATATAAATCAAAGAACGGAACAGTTTTTGTAAAGTTATCTATTCCGATCGATGTGCCGACCACGCCGGCGAGCGAGACGCAGTGCCGGTAAATAAACAAAAATAACGCTCCCAACAGTCTGACATACTTACGGGATGACATAAAATACATATAAAACAAAATATTAAACACATATCGCATACAAATGCAACATGATTTATTTATAAATTTCTACTTACCAGCAACAACTGTATCACTCAAGTCATATTTCACTGGTTTCGGGAACTCTCTCAACTTTCGTCCGCTTAATTTTAATTCACCACTCAAATACGCATCTTCTAAAATTCTTTCTAGAGATTTTGTTAACTGACTATGAATATTACTGTGACCGTTCATATTTACACTCACATTTGGCCCTAACACGGCCATATTCTTTTTAAACTGAAATTAAACTGACAATTTTTAGTTGTGAAGTTGTCTAGACTTCAACTTCACCTATTGCCAATATTACGTAAAAATATTCAACTTCATACCCGGTCTTTATATTTGTCTATGACAACGATTTTAGATAGATAGATAGATAGATATCTATCTATCTATTAAAAACGTAGAGGAAAGTCAGCATATTTGAGATACTGCAAGTAATGTGGAATACCTCGACATATAAAAAAGTAAAAGTGCTATCTTTGTTTTTTTGCCCTAAGAATAACGTGATATGATACACAGATTCATTAAATAATAAAAACAGGACCTCAACTTGAAATTCTGGCTACCAGAAACAAGAAAATAATGGGTCTTTTTTGTAAACTTTTTAGGTAGATAACAATATATCTATCTATTATAATCTATTAATTGATAATAATTAACTGCAATGCTAAAATATTTATTTTCATTATTTATACTGTTAAGTAACCTTGTGAGTTTATGATGTTACAATCATTATGTAGATATTTCTAGAAATAGAAATATATATGGAAGTTTAAATAACTATGGTATGTTGCTAACGTAGTATACCGACAGTAAACATAATTTGGAACACACAATTTTAGGGTAGGTCAAAACTGAGCCCATACTTTGAAAGGCTTTTTGATAAGGTTCCTGGTTTCTGATATAATTGATAGTTTCAATAATTAAAGTTTATTAAATTTCCGATGATTTGACGCATTTTTTGCCGAACTATACCGTTTCTGTTCAAAGACATTCGCAAAAAACAAACACGTGCTCCAAGTATGCCGCACTTACTCTATCTATCTATCTATTAGATATTCGATTTAAGTATTTTCATATATTATTTGCTTGATAATAAGTTGAACATGTACTGTTTTATGTATCGAATAATTCATATAATATATCTATATTTTATTAGATAGATAGTATCTATCTATCTAATTTTATTCGCCTTTATTTCATAATCATCGATAGTTCACATCGAGAAAAATTATCTGTTAAAAGACCTAAAACAATTCCCTCCTTATTTTTTAGAAGTTATCTAATAACATTTAATTGTATCAAAACTCTTATTTTTAAAAAGTAGATATTTATCTAGATATCTATCTAGATACCTGGGTATTTTTTTACATGATTTTATAGATATAATTATCTTCATTCATAGATATCTATCCAGTTGATTCATAGGCTAAAAAAAAATTTACAAGAGGAGTGAATCTGACATTGACATTTAGATAACCTCTAACTTTAAGAAAATTAGGTTTTATGTTGTAATTAATTAATATTTTTTTTAGTAAATACAAATAATAATGACACTGCTAAATTTATTTCGAATAGGATCGTTATCAAGAATAGCAAAAAAGTCAACCACCCTTCAGATTGAGGTAAAATAAAATAATTACATTTGTATAAAATATTTCTCATGTATCTCACAATTTACGTAATTCAATTATAAAAAAGTATAACAGTAATTATAGTATATGCTCCACAAAAATAACTTCATTGGTTTTGTGAATATATTTTCTTTAACAAATTTTAATAATATATGAAAAAAAAAGTAAATTGGTTTTATTTCTTTCGATTTTTTCTCCAGAATTATTCTTCCTATGTTAAATATGCGGAACACAAGCCATTGGAAAAAATCCGAAACATCGGTATATCTGCACACATTGACTCGGGCAAAACCACCCTAACAGAGAGAGTTTTGTTCTACACCGGCAGGATTGATCAAATGCATGAGGTTAGTGTTTTATTTTATGTTTTTCTCGTTAAAAATCATTGCATATTTGCGCATGGAATATAGTATAGCATTATTCTAGTAGTATTATTCTAGATTCTCTTTTGGTATCATAATTTCTAAAATGTAATCATTTGTTTGGGAAAAAATTGCAGAGAGCAAATTTTCTATGTGGAAGGCCTTTCTCAAAAACAAAAACAGTATAATTTAACGATTAAAAATTTTAAGTATACAAAAAAATATTGTAATTTCAAATCTTTAAAAAAATATTGGATGGTAAATCTAATTTATTTTTCTTATTAAAAGTTTTAAAGAACCATTACACACAAAAAACGACAATTCGAAATGTTAATAAATCTATCTCCTCGGTTACATTATTTAATTACCTATAAAACAATAAATAAAAAAAACTTTAAAATATTAACAGGTGAGAGGCAAAGACAATGTTGGTGCGGTCATGGATTCAATGGAGCTAGAAAGACAGAGAGGCATCACCATACAATCCGCAGCTACGTACACAATATGGAAGGACCATAACATCAATATTATCGACACACCAGGTCACGTCGACTTTACCGTAGAAGTTGAAAGAGCTTTAAGAGTGCTAGATGGGGCTATACTGGTGCTTTGTGCGGTCGGTGGAGTCCAGAGTCAAACATTAACAGTGAACAGACAAATGAAGAGATATAATGTACCTTGCTTGGCTTTTATTAACAAGTTGGATAGATTAGGTTCAAACCCGGAAAGGTAATTAGTTAATCTACATTTAGTATGTATTTTAAGTACTTTTTTTAATAACCTGTATAGTTTTTATGTAAGAAATATTAAATGTGTATTTCTTATAAATACCAGTTAAATCATTTAAAGATTGCCAGATCCTTTTTCAGTTAAAAAAAAATTGTTAAAATTCCCAATAATCAAATTGAGACAGGAATATTGAAATCACAGGTATATAAATTGTAATGATTTTAACAATGCTTGTAATTTTTGATTTTGACATATATTCAGTACTTTATACACAACACAATTATATGTTTAAAATACTAAGAGTCCCCCATAAATTTTGGCTGCTTATGACTAGCAATATTGAGTCTTATATCTTTATGTACCTACATAATAATATTACAAGTTATAAATCAAATTATAATATAGTTTTATCATAATTCCAGGGTACTAAAACAGATGCGTTCCAAATTGCACCACAATGCTGCATTCCTTCACTTACCCATAGGATTAGAGAAGGAGTGCCAAGGAATATTGGACCTTGTTGAAGAGAAGGCGATGTACTTTGATGGAGATTACGGTGAAATTGTCCGTTTGGATGAAGTTCCACAAGACAGGAGGACAGAAGTGAAGGAACGGAGACATGAACTTATTGAGCATTTGTCCAATGTTGATGAGACATTGGGTAAGATATTATTATTATATATATTAATTTTTATACATTATTTTTAATATATTTAAGCTATTCTGGATTGGTCAATAAAATATGAATAAAAATTATGCCTTTCAGACTACGCTTAACAAATACTGTCCACACCTTTTTTTTATATTTTAGAAGTGTGATGCACTTAATAACTGGATTGTCTTTTTTATTATTAAATAGGTTGTAATCTTAATTACAATAAACGATAGGTATACTATTTATATAGAAATAACAACTCATATTCGTACTAGAAGACATCTGGCATCAAACAAAAATGTTAACTGTGTAAATCAAATTTCAGGTGAACTATTTCTAGAAGAAAAAACACCGACCATCGATGAAATAAAACAAGCAATCCGCCGAGTGACATTAAAGCGAACATTCACCCCAGTTTTATTAGGCACCGCATTAAAAAACAAAGGTGTACAACCTTTACTAGACGCAGTACTAGATTACCTACCCCATCCAGGAGAAGTTGAAAATACTGCTCTTATTAATGAAAAGAAGGGGTCAGAAGGCCAAACTATTGTATTAGACCCTGCTAGAAATGGATCTAAACCGTTTGTAGGGTTAGCGTTCAAATTGGAAGTCAGTAAATTCGGTCAGCTCACGTATTTGAGATGTTATCAAGGCATGTTGAAGAGGGGTGATAATATATTTAACGCTAGGACGGGTAAGAAGGTAAGCTATTTGATTTATCATTCTAAAATACTAGCTTTATAAAATATATTGCTTATTCCTGTAGGTATGACAACACTGTTTTCTCAGGCACAGCTTTCTGAATTAACTATATCCTATATTTAATCTGTGTTTCTAACTGTATATCTGAAAAATTTTATTGCAATAGATTCAGTAAATATGTTGTGAAATGCATTCTCATTTATATGTTGGGATAGTAAAATGCCTAACTATCCCAACATATAAATGAGAACAAGAATAACATAAAAGAGAGAATTGGAATATATATTTGACAATAGTCACAATTGACAATAGTCAAATATATATTCCAATTTAGCTTGATTGTTTTCTGCACCTCCTGCTTATTATTCATTTCTTAGTTATAATCTTATTTTAATTTTCAATTAGGTGGTTTTTACTCATAAAGTGTTTATTAGTACGATATTAAAAGAAATCTTTTAAAGGTATATTTATAATTGTAAATATTTTTTCAGGTCAAAATATCCCGTTTAGTCCGCATGCACTCAAACAATATGGAGGAAGTAAACGAGGTTCTATCAGGCGATATATTCGCGTTGTTCGGAGTAGATTGCGCGTCGGGTGACACATTTGTTAACGACGGTAAACTGCAGTTGTCAATGGAATCTATACATGTACCGGATCCCGTTGTCTCAATGTCCATCAAGCCAAAGAATAATAAGGATAGGGATAACTTCTCGAAAGCTGTTGCAAGGTAATAGATTTGTTTATTTATTTGTTTATTTATGAACAAAATTTATTATTATTTGTGTTTTGTTTTTGAGAAACTTACACACTATCAACAGTTTTTAAGAGTTTTTTCTCTACTGAAGTCACTTAATGAAGCCTCCATAAATTTAATGAGCATACCTATTTACTTTGTGATATTCAGATATATAATATATGTGAACTACCTTAAAAATGCTCAATAAAAAAAAACTTAAAAGAATTCTGAATGAGGTCACTTTTATTGGTCTATATTTAAATCTTTGAACTTACAATTTTCATTTATCTTTTTAACAGATTCACAAAAGAGGACCCAACATTCCATTTCCGGTACGACAGCGACAATAAGGAAACAGTTGTCTCTGGTATGGGCGAGTTGCATCTAGAGATTTACGCGCAGAGAATGGAAAGGGAATATAACTGTCCTGTTGAGTTGGGGAAACCGAAGGTTGCGTTCAGGTAATCATTTTGATTTTACAGAAAAGTACAACTCATATAAAAGTAGGTAGAAAGAAATTGGTATGGGTAGAAAGAGAAATTAGTAGATAATATTATGCCGACTATTTGGTTACCAATATAATAACATACATACACTACAAGTATAATAATTTCAGAAAAAAAAGATTAAACAGATTTTGATCAAGTTTATATTTCGCTAACTTGAAGACATAAACTGTCAAGTAAAATATTATATTATTAACCAAGGGAAGAAAACAGGACATTTCTGCCCGGGTGCATAGTTGGTGACAAGCACCCGGGCAGAGATGTCCTGTTTAATTCCCGAGGTTAATATACGAATTTATCCCAC
>DVXP01004408.1:0-10388 GCA_018235645.1 Junonia grisea
CAATTATTATCACATGTAACGAAAAAGTGTAAAATAAATAGGTTTAATATTAGCATGCAAATACAAACTGTACCTACATATAACTCACCTTTTGGCAATTAGAAATTAAAACATAACACTCTGTACTAAAAAAGGATCATTAACGTTATGCCCAACGAAGTGGGCACGGGTCAGCTAGTATAATATAAGTTACGTTTTGTATGCCACTTGCCATAACTAAGAGCGCCAAAATTCTTACTAAAAATTGAGGGGTCTTTTTCTTCCTATAATCCTTTTTCTCATATTCCTTTCGCAACCCATTTTTGGCTTTCTCTGCTGAACACCAGGCACAATTTTTTGCCCGCTATTATTAGATACAATGAAACAGTTTCATGCAGTGAAAACCATACCTAAATTCTCATGAAAGGTAGGTTATAAAAGTAAATAAGAACAAAATTGCATGTGAATGAAATTGCGGGTCACAAAATTAAGATATTACGGTTCATATATTTTTATTATATAAGTGGTTGTACATAAGTAATATTACACTCAGTCACTTAATTGTGGTTTTAGGGTGTAATGACCTCATCTCGATTTTACTACGATATTGTTTTCAATTTGAATCTCAACTTTCAATGGTTCAATAACACTTTGACATTGTTGTGGTCATGTTTTGTAAATAAGAAAGATTAGCGATTACTTTCGCATTCTGCATGAATTTAAGCGAAAATATGCGATGAAACTTGGTTTTGCCCGCAAATTGGATTGCTTTAATGTAGATTTCCTTATACGACATAAAATATTACCTATTTATTCGACCCTTAAAAATAAAAGCAACTTAACTCAAACATGCCGATTACTATTTTAATATTTATTTTATTCCAATCTTTTGCTCGTCGTTCGCTGTAGATAAAACAAACCAAAATTTTTGATATTTCAGGAACGGGGACCGTCTTCAAATTCTGGTCTGAAAATGGAATAAACAAACGAGCAAACGAATTCAACATACAAATAAAGTCATGATCATTTATATTAATGTAACCCGTTCGATATTCACGTTTCACGTTTTGTTTTTACACTGAATTCTATAAATAATTAAATTACCTACAACATTCGATGTGTTATAGGTCGGCTTACATAATTTCATGTAAATAATTTACAAAGATGCACATGACTGTATTACGATAAAATAAATGAGAATTATCCGACTGCAAATAACTAAGTAGGATTATGCGTTTACGTTATTGCAGTGACGTAGCTAGCATGGGTGACAACCGGAGCGGATTAGCAATTTTTGCATCCGTTCCCTTGAGGATGCGGATGCGGATGACCTTTATTTAAGCTGCACCATTATTGATCTCTTTTTCATGACGACCTTTGCTGATAACCTTCTTTTCAGGAAGAAAAAAATTCAAACTTACATAGTTGCAACCGTTTCTTTCTACTTTTCGCAAGTTTTTCGTGGCACACTGTGAAAGACCTTTTTAACCGAATATGGCGAAAGTACGCCCTAAAATATACCTACACTTTTCCACAAATTTTTGTACTATTCATGATCGGGTGTCACCCCTTGAAAGGTGACATACGATGTGGACCGCACCCCCCCCCCCTCTTGGCTAGGCTACTGCGTTGTTGTTATGTGTATTGAAGATACTAGTTAGTGCTAATAAAATGTCAAATTGACGCAATGATGTTGTGATAAAGCTTTGGTTACTTAGGATAGTGTTACCTGTCATTTAGCGGCAATTTAATAATTCAGATGACGTCACATAAGCCTTTTCAAAGAGCTATCGCCGTCACATTTTGTGGACATAATGAGATGAACCGCATTCCTAGGAAACCAAAACATAAGTCACTTTTTGACGTCATCATTCCATGACTGCACCACTTATATTGGAATTGATCGACATGCTCGCTTATATTTCAGAAGTCATACCTTTTGTGAAAATACATTTCTATCGTTCTGGCGTTATTGCAATAGAATGTTGCTTTTATTGCAAATAGAAGCGGGTTCAAAGTTCGATTCTAGTAAGGATGATAGATATTATCAAATTTCTAAGATTCATGTTCAATCCTTGATATGAAATGTGGGAAAGAGGACTTTTTATACTTATATGATATTTTATTAGCTTTTTATTTTTTCCAATTCTAACAATGAGTATTTTTCTTGTATCAATGTGCAATCGTCTTCTCGGAAAACGGTAATTGTGATTAGTACCTAATACCTATCGATCACATACATGTTTATTTGATCTTGTAACTAAGTATAGCGCCTTTTTTGTAAAAGATGACGCGCTAAGTATGTTATCTCGACTTTTATGTAACACCTAACGTGACCACACGTTCCGTTTTGAACAGGACTGTCCTATTTTTCAGTTGCATGTCCCGTTGTCAACATTCAGGACACAATACACAATAGTGTCCCGTTTTTAAAGGGATTTGGCTATCAGAATTATAAGGCTAAAGTGAACTTTTTATTTTCTATTACAACATGTAGTAATAATACAACCAGGTATAAATAAGTACATAATTATAAGGCTAAGATAGCCAGTGACTCTTTTTATTACGTAAACAGGAATATTCGATCTAAGTCTTACAGTCCCGTTTTTGTGTTACAAAAAATAATTGTCACGTTAGTAATACCTACAATTCTTAGGTATGACTCGTGATTGTAACAAACTCCTCATATCGTTACTGTTCTTATATGAATAGGCTATGATCAGCTGGATCTAGGAACTCCTGAATTTTAAATCTATGTGACACACTTAAATAGAACTGATGCAGTTTCGGATTAAGCTAGCGCGAGTTAAGTTTGAATACGCAGTAACTAAAGACCTTTTTTAACTTTAGGTAGTAGGTATGTTTTTAATACCTCATTTTTGCTTGGTTGCAAACTTTTATTTTACCTAACTTTTTTGGCACAAGCGCGGCGTTTCCTTATGTGCGACGGTTGTAGCTTTTGTTAACCCCTATTTGGTTAGCCCTTCACTTCGGGATGAGTTCAATAGGGTCTCCTTGACCCTATAACTGGAAAAACTTGTTTCTGGACTACAGTAACAAGTTTTTAGGGTAAATCGGTTTTAAATATCGGTTTGTAATTAATAATTGCATAAAAGGTTAGTGAAAATAAGTAGTTTGCTTAAAATACAAATCTACTATTTGTATTTTAAGCAAACTACTTATTACTAAATACTAGTACTAGTGCTTCTGCCATCTCTAGTTTCTTTGATTGTCGCATATCAACGTACACTCCCTTAAATGGTAACTGTAATGCTCCATTGTCTTCAACTATTGTGAGAAAGGTTCTATCAAAACCAATCAATTATTCTAAAGTGGGGGAAGTTTTTCTAGATGCAATTTTTATTTTACAGTAGGTATATGTTTAAAGTTTTATTTTCCTATGATTAATGCATATAACTTATAGGAAAATTACCAACAATATGACGAAAATTTCCCGTTAGAAAGCTGGAAAATCACTCAGATATATTTATTTACGAGATACATTCGTCTTGCTAAAGAGAAATATACCTATTATAGGTAAAATGCATCGATGATTTATCCAGAAATACCTTGGCTTGGACAAAATCTCAGTTTGTTGCCGATCGCTCACACATGTCATTTGACGCCGTGCACGTGTGCATGACTACATGCGCACGCGTTCAGTCGCAAACACACAGCCGCACGCGACGGTTGATCGCGTCTAACTAACAATAAACACTCCGCGATTTTATAATAAAATAAACATTAACCTTTAATTTTAATGGCCAGTAAATCTAATGGTGTAGAGTCAACAGTATGGGCTCGCGGTCCACCCCCCAAAAGGTCGTTTGGGGAGACGTTGGTGAGGGCGATTTACGACCCAGATGAGAAAACGTTTTTGGGACGAACACCGAAACGATGGGGTGAGTTCATTGTTTCATTATGAAAAATTAACCCTAAAATGCGGATGGATGAGCATTTTTGTGCCATGGATATTTTTTGGTGTGAAATATTCTTTCGTCGAGTTTATTGTTTACAATAACTGCCCTATTAATATGTATACCCCATTGAAATGCCACTGCGACCGCGTACCGGCGCTATTT
The DNA here is from genome assembly GCA_018235645.1 of Junonia grisea. Lineage (NCBI taxonomy): Eukaryota > Metazoa > Arthropoda > Insecta > Lepidoptera > Nymphalidae > Junonia > Junonia grisea. The sequence continues at coordinate 4,062 of DVXP01004408.1, forward strand.
GTGTATATTATATGTTAAATCTTTGGCAGACGTAGACTTGTAGACGTCCAAGTGATTTAGAACGGCGTGATATAACCAGGTGTTTAAATTAGCCGTGGTCGGCCTGTCTTTCTGTTTCCTGATCAAATATATCATGATGGCATAAACATAAATATACTTATGAAATCTGGTACACATGTTAAGATGATGGTGTAGACTAACGTACACAAAAGCAAAAATTCTAATAATATCAAATATAACGTACAATTATTCTCCGTTAAATTTTACATGCATCTTCTCCTTTATTTATTTTTTAAACATAAAAAATATGTATAAACAACAAATATGAATGAATACTGAAAGTCGTTTCCACCAAACCATCCCAGGTGTCACCTTTTAGTGGGTGACACCCGATCATGAAAAGTGCAACAATTTGTATAAAATTCCTACTTGACGTGTGTGGAAGTCGGCGTTTCTATATACATCTATGATTTTTAATCGGACGACTAGTGTGAATAGCTTCATATAAAATGTACTGCCACTAGAACATCCGATTAAAATCTGGATCTGACACACGACAAGTGGAAATGGGCTCTTAAGGTGTAATTTCCCCTTGATTGATAAAAAAAAAACAAAGCTTATCCGTAAAGTGTATCAAATATGAATTAAAAGTAGATAGTGATAAAGTGTGCATGGCCTCAAGGGGTAGGGGTGCAAAAATTATGAGTCAGGCCCGGGTGTCACCCATGCCACGCCAATGGTATTAGATATAAAATATTGTTATTATCCTTTTTTTTACTCTTGTTAACATAACGTTTTGATAAATTACAGAAATAGCTCCGAATATCCCTGACCTTGCAACCTTGAAATAGAAATGCATGTATATTTGTTTTCTTTTCAAAGTAAACTTTTGTTTGTTTTGGAAATATTTGATTGTTTATGTTCGGTTCAAGTGTAAATAATTAAATCTAACTAAACATACAAAGTTTGCACTAATATTATTTAATTCCTCTTTAAATTTCAATATGAATATTAATTTTATAACTGCTAACTTTCTGTCTGAACGGATAGACTTTTCCATCTATGTCTTTTCTAAGCCTTCTCTAAAACGAGACCGGTGTCGATCCCTTTGTGTGTAACGAAATGGAAAAGGAAATTATAGTGGGAAGAACCCCGTTGCAAATGGTAGATAAAATAACAAATATGAAATGAAAAAAAAATTGTGGCCAGTTTGAGTACGGGAAGTGGGAGTGAGGTAGGGTTTTATGCTAAAAACGGTTTATTTTTTTTCGGCTAAACTACTAGTCCTATGAAAAAAATGTTGTATGGCCAAGTTGTAGATAATTAAAAGACCTAAAACTTTTAAATTTGCACTTTTTTCACTTCAAAATCCCATTTCGAGTCGATCTCATTTCGAAGGGAGTGTAGGTATTCCTTGTAATGATAAGCATAAACGTTTATAAAACTTTTTTCAGTGTACCGATTTCCATTAAAATTGCCTTGCCCTCTGGGTTGCGGAGGTCAGACGGCAATCGCTCTGCGTAAAAATCAGTAACCGGTCAAAACTTAAGCTGTAGAATAAAGCAGACCCTGGTTAAGTCCGGGAAAAATGCTAGGAAGACCGATTTCCATTAAAATACTTCTCCAATAACAAAGACTCCTTTACAATATACTTTGATACCAATCATTCAAATAAAAATTGAACATACAAATAAGGACACATCATCCAGTTACATAACACATCAATCACTATTCACCATCGATTGTATGAAATAAAACTCCGGGGCGGCTCGTCTAATTTGTATCTATTACATTGATTGCGTCCAAGGTTCGATACAACGATTCGGTAACGAATGCTCCTAACAAAGTGCTGAATGCACGGGTCAATGTCAAAGACATAAAAGATAACTGCACCTACATGTGTTAGAAATATAATAGATTTTTCCCGCGGCCACGCCCATGAGGATGTCGTTCATCGCTCTGTGTAAGAAAATGCTAATCCTTAGGGAACAGATTTTTCCATAAATAATCCTATAAGCTGGGCTTCTAACGTGTTCTTTCCTTCTCCTTTCATGGGCCATGGGCCATGGCCTTGCGGTTATAGGGGCTTCGGTTCTCAGAAGTCAGAATTGGTCGGAAGGGCCCCACGTCTTTGCTTGTTTTTGGACTCTTATAGACTCGATGCATTTTTTCGTCTTCATTTCAATTTTTCAGAAAATCTAACTTTTGTGCTACCGTAAATTTCATAGCAATCAGTTCAGTAATTACTGAAAAAGTCATTGTCGGTGAAATCATTCTTGGAAAAAAAAATTAAAAGTAGTCCCGCGGAGTTTCTTTCGTGGTTTCTTTTTAGGTCAGGGGTTTAAATTTTCGAAATCTTGCTGAGGTTTATTTTACTGTTAAAAGTGATTCTAAATTTCAAATATTAATTCATTTTATTTCCTTGTGCCTATTAAAGTGGATCAGTATCCCAATGTTCAAACAAGGAAGAAATCGCGAAGCTCTTATAGTACCTATACAAATAGAGGAGTAAATATGCAGAAATAACATTATTCTATGTTATCTTGTTTGAAGATGGCTATGTGAGGTAAACTGTCATAAAAGTAATAAATAATAACAAAGTAAATATTAAATATATAAATTAAAACTGTAAAGGAATTGTGTCTGTACATACGAAGCCAAATGTGTACCAACTCAGTCGAAATAAGTTGTTGTTATTTAAAAAAAAAACGTGCAAATAAAAAAGTAGTCTTTTTAACAAATAAAAGAAAAGTGTAGTTGATGAACTAAAACCACAATAATTTTATTTTAACTATTATATTTTATACTAAGTATTTATGTTAATTCACAAAGTCGCGATTGCAGCTCGTTTCGATATAAACACTATTAAATGAAATGTTAATATAACTTGTATTTATTTAAGAAAACATTGCGGTGTACTCAGACTAATATTTATTATTTAATTATTTTACAATTGTTTTGTATTAATGTTGAATTATTACTATGTATAATTGTACAATTACCTTCCTAAGGTAAAGGCGCCAATTCCAAGGTATTCTAAATACGGCTTAATCAAAAAGTTATAAGTCATACAAGACAAATATACACACAGGCGCGAAGCAGGCTGCAAGGACCGCGAATGTCACCACGATAACCGTTCACCAAAACCAAATCCTCAGCCAAGGTTTTTTTAAACATAATTATTATATGCTTTGAAAATATCATACAGAAAAGGTTCTCACCAAACAGTTTTTAAATATAGGAGAATTTATTGTATTTCGGGAGATTATTTTTCATTTCCGAAGTTTTTGGGTCAACCCTATGTGCTGTTATGTTATATCTTCGTAACCCTATGTTGAACATATGTGCAGCTTATGTTGCGTAAATTAAATCATATATAAATAAAATTGAAGTAATTGTCGTGAATTAAAGTAAATTAAATATGTCGTAACATACTTTTTCAAAATTTTTAACTGTCTGTTTGCTACTTTCCGCTTGCATCAATTGCATCAGCAAATGGTTAGATGCGGGTAACGCCGCGGGCAGCAGCTAGTGGAAGAATATAGTTATTTATTAGCTATTATTTTTATAAGAATGTAATAATTTATAATATATTACTGGAATTCCAGTATTTATTTATTGTATTTATTTCTTTGTTTAAACATAAGTTGAACAATGGGATTTTGCTGAAATAATTTAAAATGATTACCAAGTTATTTAATAAATTAGACATTTTAAATTATTACATATTTATATATTTATTATTATTAATTTATTATATTATTATTTAATATTTAATATTCTTTGTTACGGGGAAACATTAATAGAAAAATAAATCCTGACGATATTTTTCTATTAATTTTTCCCGCGAATTGTTTCGTCAATGTAAAGTTAAAGAATGTTTTTAATTTTTTATGATAAACTCATCGTACGTACAAACAAGGAGCTTCACTGCGAAGCTCCTTGTTCCATTTTTCCATGATCGCCATAATTATCTTCGCCAATATACAATTCCACGGCTATTTTACGGGATTTTTTTATTTCATACTTTTGAGTAGTCGGGTATTAGTTTTTGAACTTATTTTCATTATCATTAGCCTTAAATCTACTCAAAAGTACTTTATTACCTCTTTAGAAATTTAATAACTTCCTAATTTTAACTACATATTTACCTAAAATCCATAAAAACGAAGCAGTAGCTGGTAAAACTTCGAGGGAGATATTAACTAGCAAATCCTTATTCCCAGTAACTGAGTGATACAAGCGTGGGACATAAGAAAACAATAAAACACGACTCCTGTTTCGAGTTAGCACATTTTAGCGGCCACGTTTGGTTGATAACAAAGCTCGCTTTGATGACACTTAGTAGCTATTTGTTTATTGTTTATATTCGTATAAAAACGTTAATAAATTAAAATTGAGCAAACTACGTCACTTTACGTTTATGAAATATGGCTGTGTTTATCTTTAAGTATTCACTGAATATGGTGAACTCAAATGGGAAAGATTTTTATAAAACGACTTTATTTTATAATGCATAATGAGGTAAAGGCACCTAATTTCGCCATATTTCAAAAGATGGCAATAATAATATCAATAAATTCATATAAACATACGAATGAATGCTAAAAATATTAATACCAAAATAAATCAAAACTTTTCAAAATAAAATAGAATTATGAATTAATTGATTAAGCCGCTTTAAAGTACTTTTGCAGCTTGTTTAGAATATTTGCATGAAGTAGTGTTAGTAAGTTGGTTTTACACATGACAGTTCCGAGCCCATAGCTAATATGACGGTGACAAAAATATAAACAATTACCCAAAATCATATCGATACCATTATTTACTGTATTTTGATTTTATAGTAAAATATGTAATTGACAACCCCTCTGGTGTAGTGGTGCTGAATGCGCTATTAACGCTGGCGGTCGCTGGTTCCATTCCCGCTCGGGGCGGATGTTTGTATTTATATAAACATTCGTTTCTAGGTCTGGTCCTTATGGGTTTGTCCACCGTGCCTCGGAGAGCACGTAAAGCCGGTCCCGGTTGTTATCACAATCACCAGATAACGGTCGTAACTCACAGTAGGTTACATTCTAGTCTAGATGGTTACTGGGTTGCCCTCTTGGTTGCGGAGGTCAGACGGCAATCGCTCTGCGTAAAAATCAGTAACCTGTCAAAACTTAGGCTAGAATAAAGCAGACCCTGGCTAAGTCCGGGAAAATGCTAGGAAGAAGAGTAAAATATGTAATTGTTCCGGAAGTAAAGTCCGTTCGTATATCCTATTTCATAAAATCAGGAGGGAAAGGTAGAATTTACATAAAAGGCGATTTAATTGTAGGGTCTTTAAAAAGATGATTAATGTTTCATTTCCAAGATCACATCTGATACCATAGATACAGTTTTTATTTGTTAACCAAACCCTTTTAACTGTCAGTAGGTATGGCAGTTCAAACCATAAAATAGGTAATATAATGGGTTCTAACCGTGACCTAAATGCTGCGTCAGCTGTTAAAACACGTTGAAACAATTGTGAAAAATTATTACCTATTGTACTCATTAACAGTATTTACATAATAGCAATTACCTGCTGTAGTTATAGTGACGTACTTAAATTTATATGTGTGTTTATCATCAAATAATTTAAAATGTATATGTGTGCTTTCCTAAAAAGTACATAGCGAGTACATTATTCTAATTAAAAATGTTTGCGTAAAGAACAATAATAAATTCGTGATTCACACTCAACGGCCCCCAGACAGATCATAAGATCCTTACCAATCCGGAAACACACCACAGGACTGATATATTTGTCATGATGGGCTCGGGGGCCGGGGTGCTTCAGTCAGATGTAGTGACTACGCCAACTTTGTCGTCATAGAAACAATGCAGGCAAAAAATGGAATAAGAATAGAAGATGCGACTAAGGCTCAACGCACACGTTCGGTTCGGGTTCGGTTCGGCTCAGTTCGGAACGCTCCAATTACATACAAAATGTTTGACAAGGCGCACTCGTCCGGAAAAACAACTGAAAAAGTGCGAAACTGTGGTGCGGCTGAAACTTTTATACCGCATTAAGTAAAGCCATTTTTTTACAAAACATCGCAGATGAGGGACTTTTATTCACTTTAGTCTGTTGTAAAAGTATTTTGTATTTTTTTGTTTCGAACAATAACGCTTCACACTCAACCCCAAGATAATTGGCATTAGATCTTGTGTCGCGAGTCCGGAACACAAAATCATAGCTATTTTAACGAAAAAATATTATTTTTACCGTGGAAGAGTCATGCATTTGCACGAATGGGCCGGCTCGACCGGAGTGATACCACGGCCTCACAGAAAACC
>DVXP01004409.1:0-10388 GCA_018235645.1 Junonia grisea
GTACACATCATACATAACTGACGCCTTCACCATTAATTGTCTCGCCGCACTACTCACCACACAATGGTCTAACCAGCGAAGAGCACCATTTGCAGTACTACTAAACGTATACGTGTCCCGTGGCAACAACTCGATGTCTACACATGACCAATGTTGCTCGGCACATACAGATAACAGCTCGCGTGCAAAGCGTTCACCGGGATGTGCATTGAAATCGCCCAGTATGAACACAGATTCCGTACCAACATTTTCACATATAGCTATTATTTCACTAAGACAACAACTAAATTCACTTAAATTATCCACAGAGTCCGTAGGCATATACACTGAGAAAACTAATAGCGAACGATCCGTATATTCAATTTTGATAGCAACTAAGCGATCACTGTTACAAGGTACGACTGTAACCGTTTGAAATACACTCTTCCGCCACAGTAGCGCCACTCCGCCGTACGGCCTACCGACTAAGCACCCCGCAGTCGTGTCGACGGCTGACTTGCCCGTATATGCAAAGTCAGTATGTAGGCTCCCTAAGTAAGGTACATCATGGGGAAGTAGCCAAGTTTCCTGTAAAGCCATCACATCACATTCGTCACATAATTTTTGCACGCAGCCAGCTGAACGAACAATACTTTTACAATTAAATGTTGTTAGTTTCACATTCCTAGTCGGTGTATCCATCATGAGCGATTTTTATTTGTAACTTCACTCACCATCTGGGTGTCTATTCTATTTTTGAAATTAATAAACCGCCTGAAAGTAATTCCTTCAGGCCATAGATTATCATCCAGGAAGGTGGATATTTTATCCTTCGGTACAAATAATTTAAAAGCATTGTATGGCCTTTCGTTTTTCATAATAATTTTCTCGAGAGTAACTTCTACGTTGGACTTCATTTTGACATACTCACTAATATCAGCCTCAGTGGTCTCCTTATTCACATGGGATATAAACAAAGGAATTTTTAATTCTGCAGCTTTAAACTTTCCCTCGACATTAGATATGGCTTTACCCGTCATACCAGTAAAGCGTTTTTTATTGTTTCTCCTTTGAACCAAAGTCCAGCCATACTCTTTCTTGTTTTCATTCATTATTGTTCCGTTATTTCAATATTATATCAATCAATATTATATTCAATAATAATATTTCAATATTCAATATTAGATCTGGCACGTAATCAAATACACCTACAATTGCATACATTCCGAAATTCGCGTAATACAAGAGCAAGACCGGTAACTGGCGGTAGATTTGCTAAATTCAGCCTACACGGTGACCTAAATACACGAGCGCCTGCGCACCCGGCGCCCGCCAATCATAAGCTGCCATTCGAATAACGAACTGGCGCCATTTCATCTATGTTTCTATAATGGTATTAAAATTAGATTTCTAGGTAACCAACATGAATAATGCCCTTTAAATATTTAGGGGACAACAAGAGACCGCTTCTGTGAGCCTTGGACTGTTTAGCAGAACTACCGTATAATAAGTGTGACTCAAAAAATCACATAATTTTTCGTACTGACGAATAGAATCTGGAAGGAATTGTGTCACATTGTATTTTTGTTGATTTGGCACAAATATATTTCGATAAAAAGCGATATTAGGTTCCAATTATTTTCAGACATAGAGTTGTATTTGTAAACCATGCGCAATTTGCAAAATTATCTATTCCATGTTAAGTGATTATTCATGCACATTTATAACGAAGTATGTAATTGCAAGACTAGTTTAGCTGTCGGCTTGTCTTGCGTATCAATTGATTTAAGCGCTTGAATAACATTTTTCTACGGTCAATATATTGTACATACAGCTTCTAAATTGTTTCGCCATCACAAATATTTACATACTACTTACAATACTTTTTAATTACAATGTCATGATTTTGTAACATATTATTTTATTATTGAAATATTTTTTTCTTTTTGGTTATTCATTTGATATTACAATAGGCTATGTGAGTAGGATGCGTCCTGCATCTAAGATCACCGTAACCTTCATGTGGTTCTCTTAGATTTAGGCTCTCATTCGGCACATATAAAAATGTCTCTACTAAGTACTTAAGCAGTAACACCATATACTTACAATCTATAGCTTAGTCAGTGAACTACAGTTAGACTCTACTACACGTAAGGTTGTTATATTTAGAATGTTACTTTTTATAAAAGTACAAATATGTATTTACCGAAAGGTTTCGTTATTAGTCTTAAAAAAAGATTTATATTTATAATGATAATTTGCATTAGTTTGTTTGAAATGTAAAATGAGAGTGTGAAATAAGTCTGTCGTGCTCTTAGGTACATATATTTGTCATTACTTAAAATATCAAATTGCTTGAAACTCTACAGTTTCCACACGTGTACACATTGAAAACTATTAGGTTTAGACGACTACGTGGTGTTGACTTAAATAGGTGTTGTGAGGAGGTATCAGCCTAGTCTTAAAGAAGCTTTATTTTAATAGTACTCGCACCTACCATTTCGTTTTGACAAATAATTTTTCAACAGACTTTCAACTTAGAAAGGTTATAGGTAACGGAACGGTACGGTTCATAAGAACGACGGAGTCGTAGAGTAATCATAAATATCCGTTGGCAATGTGCACATTTTTAACACGTTTGAGAAACATCTAGTCTATATTATAACTAAAATAAGTAAAAGAGAATTTTGTTATACAATAACAATTTAGAGATATTCATATATTAAATTCACAGTGGCACACTTTCGAATTAAACTCTAAGTATATTATTCTATTTAAAACCAAAATAGGATTTGTAACTTCGAAGCTGTAGAATTTTAACAAGATGCAAGCGTTTTCAGATATGAAATGTTGTAAATTATTTTCCTCATTTAATTATTCTCATTAACAAAACGAATGGAAAGTTGAGAACAACATAAGCTTTAAATGTCCCCATATACAACAATCTTCGTAGCTCTGTCGATGGGGTATTTTAAAAGCTTTCTTCGGCCATACAGGGCATTAAGCGGAATGAAGATAAAACGCACAGCCGACCTTATACGACTGCCATAAATATAACATTCATTTCTGGCTTTTGTTGTATTCATAAATTCGGGTTTTATTGGTTCAAGATATTTATAATTTAGACTTTGTTTAGCATTACGTTAGTTATCTATTGCAAAAGAGTTATTTTATTTCTTGAATAACAAAGCAAGAGCGGATAATTTTAATAACTTCCTTTTTAACTACAAAATGTTGAAAATGAAGTTCGCGTTACATTACGAAAAGTATCTCTATTTTCAAAAACGACACGAAAATACCGGCGGAATCTACTCGTTTTCCTGTGCATGTGTATTTTCTCGTTTGCGTATAATTTATTGTCAGGTATAAAAAAGGATTGTTCCTTCATGCCTTCCTCCCACGCTGCGTAATTTGAATGCATGTTTTCGTGATATTTTACAAAATATTTAAAACTCAACCCGTGTCATGATAATTAATTATGCTGTTGCGAATATGCAAAAAAGAAATATCATAAGGTTAACTTCGCAGGAATTTATTAATTTTTAAAATATTACCGACTAAAATCCCAATAAAAGAATAAAATAATGTAAGTCCAAGTGAGTTTTTGTAACTTCTGTCATGTTTAAGCTTTAGTTAAACGCATTAACATGAGTTTTTAGAATATTGTATTTACACCATAGTATTAAATGTAAAAAAAAAAGCATATACATATTGCTTGTGCTATCTTGAATTATTTATTACATTGAAACTCTATATCATTTGTTTCATAATATTTAACAAAACAAAAAAAAACTAAAATTAATTATTTACATTAAGCACACTGTACACTCATCAATCGTATATTCACAATGGGCACATCCAAATACCTACGCTTCGAAAATAAATCCCACACAACGAGTGACAAAACCCTCTCGATCCGGAAAAACATTCTTAGGTCAGATAATATATTGCTGTCGCTTAAGCAAAAGTAGATTCGATATTTCAAACCGTGGTTAAGTTATTGGCCGTTATTAATAACGAACCTTTCCTAACTTAATCTGACTTGAAAGCATTGAGTCGCACGTCGTGTAGGCAATGTATTGTTCTGATAGCGAATGGAATGGTGAACGTAGGTACCTTATCTACGCATTATACTTTAGGACCGCTTATTATACTCAGAAAATATCTACAGTGTCATACACGAAACTAAAAATATAAATCTAGATGTGTCACGCGATTCATTTGCCTTAAAATTTGGTAGTCGCCAGATTTACCCCTTTCCCTTATTGTCTTTGCGCGCACTCCTAACATCCTATTTCAAAGCTAAAAGTATTTTCAGATCGTACCCTTCAACTTAATTTATTAGTAGGTACAGCTTTATGAATAAAAAATATTTCCCATTTCATAATTTGAAATTTTTAAGCATCATGACAATGTTTTCATGCCTTATTTGAATTGAATGGAAACCGCTGAGAAGGCGTAACCAACATAGTTCTGTGTATTTCAATTTTAAAAACAAGAATGGAATAATATAATTATCATATAAGAAAAAACTTCATAGGTCCTTATGTATACTTGAATAGTGTTGTGTATGTTTTAACAAACGCAAACACGTTTAGCTTTAACAAGTAACGGTTGCAATAAATTATTTTAATTAAATTATTTTATTGAATAAAAAAATAGAGGTCTTCGTACTATATTAAAAAATATACTTAAGTCAATTGTTCCTCGTTAGCGAGACTCGGAGTTTACTTCTAAAGAATCGAAGTATCTCTTCAGACTTAGCGCTGTGTCATTGCTTGACTAGAACAGAGACGCGAGTGGAATCGTTTTTAATTTAATTTTCACAATACACCAAATACCGAAGTCATCGTATTTAATTTTTAAATTGCCAATTTGTTTCTTTTTGTGTTAAATAGATATATTTATTTAGCATTCGTTTACATATGTTTATAGATGATATGATAAGTTTTTGTTTAGGATAAAAACATGGTTGCCTATTAGAAACTATTATTCCTTTACCTTCAAATAAGTTTTAAATAAATGATTTATGATTTCGACGTTTTATGAGTTTAATTCTCTATATTTTTACGAACTAAGCTTATAAAAATATGTTGAAATCGATCAAAATCGAAAAGAAGAAAAAAAGATATATATATAAAAAATTTGTCCTCTCCACAGTCCAAACTTCTACGGTTTTTGTGCGTTGCTAGGTGAATACGAACGATTGAGTGGCCATAGGCTGGCGTGTGGGCAGTGGAGGACTATTGAGTCTTTCTCTTTTTTTCTGCGTGCGCGCACGGTACCAAACCCGCAGCCTGCCGGCCCCGGTCTTATCGCCACACACACAAAACTCGAATTTACTTTTCTAATAAAAAAAAAAACATCAAACAAAATAGATACATTTAAACACTGTCATGATTTATTTCAACGTTATTCAATTACTACATTTTTGTCTAGATTAACATAAACGTATTTTTTATTAAGCTTCACAAAAATAAATATCCGGTTTCGCGATAAAAAAATCAGCAAAAAGCAACATTCTCGCTAAAGATTCCCGCTTGAATAAGACTTTTTTTGAATTACAATAAACGGCTTACTCTACGGCATTGTGAATACCTAGCATTTCGAAATAGCCCGCGCCGGCCATAAAAATCACCTCAAGTGCACTAAGTGAGATAGCAAGTATCGCAGTGATTACTCAAGAGACATCGGAAGACCGAAGCGCACCCTTATCGTGAGGCTGGTTGTTTTAAGCCGAGAACAAAGTACCCACTTTATGTGACGTTCTCACGTCTGGATTATACTCGTAATTTTTACGAGCAATAAAACTTTAACTATACACAATCTCGTTTTAAAAACAAGATATTATGTTGGCTATAGAATTTTTATGCTAACTACCAAACCTCCGAACATTTGCATAACTTGTCATTTGAATATGCCTATAAAAAACATGAAACAAATGACACATTACGCGCGGGTCTACGGAAGTTAATTAATATAAAAAATAATTACAGTACAAAATATAGTTCTAGTGTAAAGTTTCACTGCGTCCGTTCGAGCCTAGATAAAATCAATTACGTACTATACTGTCGGATGTCATAATAAATACTGAAAATGTACCTTAGTATTTCAACTCGGTTCGGAATTAACAGCCGTAACGAAGTTTACACAAAAATTAGCTTTGATGTCATAAAGATTAGATTTGAAATTGAATTTGTTATTTTATTTAAGACATCACCTTTCTCATGTTTCGTAAACAGTATTTATTTTTGTGTGAGTCAAAAATTCTTGTTAGAAACGACTGTTGAGACGGAACTGGTTTTGAATTTTTATCTCATATAAATATGTATATGCTAACGCCCCCGAGGAGATCACTTGTTGGAGACTTAAATATTGCCTCGTATCGAATCATGTGATATTTTGTATCTTTATCAACTCGTGGAATGTTTGTTTTATGTCTTTTAAATGATTGGATCTCAAGTTTCAGAAATATTAGAATATTAATAGTGAAAAAGTCTATCCGTGGAAATAAATTATGTATCTACCTACTCTACTTTTTAAAATAAGTAGATACTATTTAAAGACACTTTTTATACATATAGGCGTAATCGATATACATATGGATATACAAACGAATGATAAATTAAGATTGCGTTTAAAAAGTAGGTACTAATCGATAGTTACATTTTTATTACTAGAAGATATGTGACTAGCATTACAATCTACATTTAAAAATATTAACAAATTTTATCTAATAGGAATTATAAAATTAAACTAACATTGCGAATGGGTTATTTTAAACATTTATAATAAATTTTGTGACCGTAGCGTACCGTAGAGTAATGTTCTTGCGAGTGAAACTACGTGGCGCAACTAGTGTTAAAATAAATCAAAATAATCTCACGGCAAGCAAACTCGCCGTCCTAACTCAACCGCTATCGTTCAGGGCTAAAATCTATACGACACTCTGAAACGCTTCCTACATTATTCCTGACTAACTTAAAAAAAATGTGATTATGTACTTTGCAAACTTTGCATTGTATAGTGTTCCTTAAACTTTATTATATGCATGTTATACTAATAATAAAGAATGAAAACGACTTTATTGAACCATTAAAGCAAAAATTTCTTTTAATTTCTTTTAACTTATGTATGTTAAGTGAAATTTTGATGTAGTAGTAAATCGATTTATGAATTATTGTAGTTAGATATACAATATATAGATACTTACATAATATGAACAAGTTTCTCTATGGTTCCGATATTATATTTACGAAATTTCAGCAAAAGAACTTGTACACCATCCGCCCGTGCTCAACTGATGATTTTTTTCATTGCGATTTCTCACATATTTCAAATCAAATTCAATCAAAAAAACTTTATTTAGATATACACAGTTTACATATATATAAAAAAAAAACACTATATTTCGTCACATCACGCATCGCCGAAACTACTGCTATAAAATACAATGTACAAACGTAGGTATTTACGAGTATCTCCGTCAAATAATTCCTGGGATTAATGCGTTAAACCAACGAAACAAATGAACAATGCATGTTTGTAACATTAATATTCATACATTTATCGTATTCATTACGTACGTAATTTGTTACATATCTACAGTCTAAGCTTCAAAATCCGCGTACTATAAAAATATTCTATTTTCCGTTCGTACTTTATCGCACGTTACATTGTATACCAGCGGTCATTAGTCTTAATATATTTATATTTTAGCATGTTAAATTGAATTTAACTTTTTATGCGAAATTCGATAAAAATTACAACCGCTATAAAATTAAGATATTCCGAACTGAGCCCTAAGTTTGATAGCAATCAGTATTCAGAACTCATGAGGCAGTGAGAACGAATTAAGGGCAACATGTTGTGATACGACGGAGAACAATAGAAAGGGTACCGCACAAAAACAAGCACGCAAGCACAAATACAGGCCGAGTCCCGAAACATACCTGTGCTTGGCCGACCGGGGGTTATTAATTAGTAATTGTAGGGTGACAATGCATTCCTAAAACGTAATAAATTAAATATTTAATTAACAAAGTTTCGCAATTTATAGACACCTTATCAAAATATGTGATAATTCACTTAATCACTAAAAAGATCAAATAGAAATTCGCATATTAAAGTACATTATTAAATAATTCGAAAGTACAACGTAAATTTTCGGTGAACGTTTAAGCACGGCTGTCCGGGAAAGTGGTATTAATGATGGTTCTCCTAATTAGCGAAAAAGTGTCGCCACATTGACGAGGCACCAGAAAAGGATGCCCGAATGTATTCGGGCATTGGCCGCTGAGAAACTCAAAAAACTGTTTAAAAATCACTCGCTCCGCCCCAAGTACGCCCAGCGAGTGTAGCACACTTATGATTTATCGTCAAGACGACATCCCGCCTCTCGCACTAACTACCCGGCTTCCGTCCCGTTAATTATGTGCCTATATATCGTCTCCGCCAAATCTTAAGACGGAGTTTCGTCATCGCTCATCGGCGGGTCGATTCAGACTTTGAACTTAATATGAACCTTTGATATTGACGTTGTAGTGACGTCTTCATAAAGGGGTTTCGATCTTTATGTTGGTAATGAATTATCAATTATATTTAAAGCCCAATTACTATATGAGTGGGTATAAAAATAAATACGATAATGGCAAATAATAATAAAATTAATATAAAATATTTAATATGTTATTAATTAATATTACTTAATGTTTTGGGGTGGTAAAATGTAACTTTTTTATAACTTTATTACTGATGTTATATAATTAGGTATAATTTCTTGGCTCCATAAATCTACTTAAAAGCTTATTAGACAAATAACATTTTAACTAAACCGTACTTTTTGAACTTTTAACAAACCAACCGGTTACGTCGTGTCGTTCAACCGTTAAAGCTCAAATTCATATTACGAGTTGCACTTTGATTTGATGATGAACAAATAAAAACAAACCTTTAAGGAAATACTTTAGGACCCATTTCATAGATATTTAAATCAGCAGTCGTGTATTAAAATAGCGAAAATTTAAATAATAAGTGTCGTTATTCTACAGTTAGTGAACATTTTATAACAGCGCTGCGCATGCGTGCGAGGAGTTTCCATGTATCGTCTGCTTGACTAACTTGTCACGCATCAAGGACGTGAATCAGACGTATTCGGAATAATTTTGAAGTGCCCACTGACAGTTCTCACGCTATTGGCATTCTTAGTTATAGATAATGTACCCGTCCTCATAATAAATGAACGACTTATTTGCAATTCCTTCAATTCGGTATTATAATTTCCGTAAATGTAGAGCCTCTTTGTATTATTAACTGTTGTTTTATCGCAAAATTTTTAGTCTAATCTAACCTATTCATTCCAATTTTATAAAAAATTCTAAAAAATAAATGACCAACTATTTGAGAAAATAACTCTTACCTACCCTATAAAAATATAAATATATAATGTATGTATTTATTAAGTAGAAACAAATACGCAGGCTTGGACCCGATGGGTTAAACTAATAGAGAATTTATCCGTGACAAATTAGTTCGCCAGCGCTCGGTGCACTGAATAAATTAGCTACAAGCTTTGGAAAAAACTTGTTACTCCGTCTGTTGTGACATAAAGTAGATATTAAGGGTTTCGTTACCAAATGAACCGTGTAATCGACAGCTCATTATGACACTAATTGAAACGTAAAAACATTAAATTTTACCCTAAACAGTTTTGTGTAATGAAGCCTTGTAATAAACGCATCTCATGTTTATCGAGATTCTCGGATATAATTTGAATTAATGTTTACGTGTAACACAAACATGACTGTTTTTTTTAAACAAATAAAATAAAAGATAAGATCAATCAATCCTAAAGACTCATTATCAAACATTTATGAAAATACATTAATAACAATTAGGATTTTACAGAAAACAACTAATTGCATAATCATGTTGATAGAATAATTGAAAATATTCATTACGCTGCCATGTTGCACACAAAATAATATTTCAGTGATGAAACTTACTAGGTATAGCAAAATAACACATTAGCTACAATAAAAAAAAATCAATTAAGTCAATTAACGGTGGACACTTGTCCAATAAGTCGAAAATAAGCACACTAAATTATAAGTGAAAATTATTTTTTTAATAAAAAAAAACAAGTGAAATTAAATAAGTACCTGATTTATATACTTAATTTTTACAACAGAAAGTAAAAAAAATGACAAAATATAATGTGTTTATAATCCCAAGATTAAAATTATCTATATGCGATACAACAACGGCGAGTATAATTTTAATGAAGAAGATATTGTTACGACCTCGTAGTTGCCACTAGCGCCATCTAGTGTTGAGTAGCACCAACGTCGTAGTTTACCACTAGCGCCAGCTATCGTCGAGTAGTGGAACCACCGATAAGCGTTTCTAGA